>KN884588.1:50485-62888 GCA_000934455.1 Apostichopus parvimensis
AAATAGTATATGGATTCCGATCGCCAAAGGAAGGCCATTGTCACGTTATACGTAACGTGAGTCTATTCAACTGTGGCGAAAAGTCACGAGGTCTTTGCGGATTGAACCCAGCGTTTTGACTCTTCTCATGTTGTTTTCTCATCCTTCTCGATGTATTTAAAATGATGTTTATCGTCAAAATAAGTCTAACCATTCATTATACTTTACCTTGGTTGCCATGACGTCTGTCACCGTCTTTTATTCACATTTTGAAAGTCAAAAGTTAAACCTCGTACAGAGTTTGGGAATGTGAAGATAATAGACGATGATACTAGCTAATAACATTTTTTTTATATTTCATTCGTAAAACTGTATAGAAATATTCAAAGGTCATGTTAATTGTAAGCAAGGTTACCCATCATGAAACCCCGGAATGGACGCTCCACCATATGAGAAGTTAAAACTGAAGAAGGTTACATGCTGATCGATTATAGTCTGAGCAAAGGCTTACGGTAACTAAAATACAAAACCAGTGATACTTTACACAAATAATTTATATTATTTAAGCTGCGATGAATAGGAGGACATAAAGTTTATGAGACGTACCAGTCAGAGATTGGAAACGGAGAAAGGGAATGTCCCATCCAGAGGCAAGATATAAGAATGGATATAGTTTCGACATTATAATGATCACGTATAACCAGGTAGACGCTTGTCGTTCGCGACTTTACTAGACCAGAACCCTTTAATTATTGATGAGCTCTGAGAGTATTGACGTCATTATATATGTATATACATACCCTTGTTGACATTACACAATTGGCGAGACAATTAAAGTGTGATTAAGCTAGAAGCATGCAGTGTAAATGATTCGTGCAGATGCGGCGGGAAAAAAATGGGCGGGGGAGGGAAACAGGGGAATGTATCCCCAATAATACGAACCCCCCCCCCAAAAAAAAAATCATTATTAAAGTGCCCCTTTTTTCTTCTAAATGAGTACTAATGAAATGTTTTTTAAAATTTTCTCACTAAAATGTAACCTTTTTGTTATTTAAACTCTAGTTGAGACTTAAGGCCAAAAAGTATCCCAAAAAAGTGCCATTTTCATTGAAAAACATTCGATACTATAATTTCTGGTACAGGGTGCACACGAGCGGATCCATTTTGTCTGGAAGTTGTCAGTTATTTTTGTGGCTTGCCCCAACCCCCACCTCCCCCACCCTCAAATCAAAGCCGAATGACCCACTTCCCTTCAAAGTTTCCATATTGACTCCTCTTCTGTCGAGCTGTGGATTCAAGTGCTATACGTTTCTGTACAAACTATAGGCGTGTAAATGCGCGGCCGGCCGGTGCAGCAAAACTGTGCCACACAACTGTTTATTGGTTATTTAACAGCCTGTGAAAATCAAACGGCAAATAGCTTCTTTGTGTATAACGATTGCCACTAACCCGACATATACCTCGGTATCACTCAGGAGTTATTCCTGCTATTATCGCCAACAGGTGTAACATACCATCACGCAGATCAAGGATGAAACGATTTTAATAATTCTCCATTTTCGTTTCATTTCAAACCAATGATGCATGTTCATACTAAACAGATGTTCCGACCAATGAAATGTTAACAATAACATGATTGCCCCCTGTGTTTCTACGAATACATTCAGGTTTGCGAGGGCAAAGTCGTCAAAAGGTTACATCAAGTCGAAAATCGATCGTTTCGGCAAATTAGGTCCTAGATTACCGTATCTTCCGTTTATCACTCAGAAAAAGAAAACTGGCCTCACTAACAGGCTTGTGTTTGCTACGTCAGGATTACATCAGCAAAAAAATGATATTTTCATATAAGGATGTTTTACAAGTTGAATCAAAAGATCAGGGAACGCCGAACGGGTCATAAATATTACATGATCAATATTTATAAGTAATGTCTAAGCTACTCGGGTATACTATGTGCCATATTATATGATAAACATTTACAATTACCCATCATGATGACACTGTTGTACACCACAGTAAGTTTGATTTGTGATTTGTTTGTTTTACAGTCAATGTTGTAAGGGTATCTTCTAATATACCTACATATAGCTCAACAGGTGGATTTATGTATCATCCCGGCCATAGAGACACTTTCCCATTCCCCCTTGTCCTATACTCTCCCCTTCCCTCCCCCTCCCTCGCCCCTCCTCCACCCCATTCCTCCATTTATCTACGGATGCTGACCGGTTTAATTTTATCCGGTAAAAACATATCGTATCATCCCGGCCATATAGACACTTTCCCACCCCCTTGTCCTATACTCTCCCCTCCCCTACCCCTCCTTCACCCCTCCTCCACCCCATTCCTCCATGTATCTACTGATGCTGACCGGATAAAATTCAAATTTTATCCGGTCAAAACATACCGTATCTGTCGTGATCTTTGTACTTATTAAAGTAAAAAGACCCTAGACTATAGACCCCGTGAAGAAATCCAAAAAGAGCTGGATCCATTTTTCAACCCCAGTCCCTTTACATCGGCGAGACTGACGCAGTATGATCATGAATGTATTATGTCCAGTGCAAATCACCAGTTCCTATATAGAGGAAAGAGAACAGATACTACGCATGATCAAGTTAAAGGATGGTAAGTATTGTGCATATTGTTTATACATGGTCACTTAAACTTAAAAACCAAAAGACCTATAGGGCCTGGTTAAAACTATATGGTATCTTCACGTATCGGTTATACAGTACTAAGAAAAGCGCATGTGACACGGACTACACGAACTAAAGTCAATTAACCACGTCCAAAAGCCGAACATTTAATCATGTTTATGTACATCACGCGAACATTTGCAACAGTGCGTAGGTCGGATATAGGCCAACTAAACAAATAATTATTCTTGTTTTTTCATTGACACATATATAAACAGTCCCCACCCCCTTCCCCGGTTTGAAGTCTTCATTCTTCCTTATTAAGTATATCATAAAATAAGGATACATTATTCTGTATCCCATAGTTTCCCCGGACCCCCTCAATTGACCCCCTGGCCACGCGACGGTCACCAATTTCTGACCCCCTATCGCCAGGTCTGCATACACACTCTCTTAAGCGATTATAATATGACCGTTTGTAAGAGTCTTAATAAAGAAAACAAAGGGAAGTTAGTAAGAAAGAAAACAAGCCCCCCAAAAGCAAACAAAAAACATAAAGATTTTTTTCCCCTTCTTATTTCGTCACCTTGAAAATTAGAAGGATAGGAATAATTGTGCCCCCCAAAAGACAAAAGAAAAGCCGTTCGGTTCGTCGAATTCGATGACTGTAATTATCACGACATGCAGGGTATATGACCTAGTATTTAGTTGATCTCTCCTTTCAACGGGGCCGTTTGACTCGTCTCACGTCTTGATTGGGTCATGCCCGTTGGAAAACTATATACCTCCAGGAGTCGATGGCCTACCAACAATGCCAGATCATACATCGAGCTTTGGCCTTTTCACCGCCCGTGGATCTATTTTGAGATATGAGAGACAATTACAATTAGTTGGTAACTTGAGGTAAATATAAGGATTATGGAATCAACTCAGCGATGATGGTGACAATGGAAGCCTTTTCTGAAAGGGGTCGCTGACCGGTTAAGTAAAGGCCTTTTGTCTCACAGCCGGCTTTATTGGTTTCAACGTGCGTGCATGGAAGAACCAACAACCACCCAGTGAAGGTCGCATGCACGCAGCCAATGTCATCGCCGAGTACGCTTGTTGGTAAAAGATTGATTTTTGGGTAAATTGAGTTTATAGTTCAACGACCTGACATGGGTGGGTGGGTGTATATCCTGGCTCCAAGATAATGCTAGACCAATGAAGTACATCGATATAGTCTAAATAATAATATAGCCAGAGGGGATTAAGAATAAAGAGAGGGAAAAAAGGAAAAATCGGATGTATAACTAAAGTCGGTATGTAACGTATAGCCTTCATTATACGAGATATGAATTGAGGAAGCTATATTTATCCTGAATGATTCCAGCAGGATATGAGAGACTTCATTATATGTGTATACATCCGGGTACCGTTAAGAAAGTTTACTTAAAATTGACCACATCCTGAGTTCAATGATTGCAAGGAAAGTGGTGACAACACCGGGTTTTTGCTGGAAAATGTCCAAAAGAAAATGAAAAAGAAGAAGAGGTGGAAATATAAAACTGGGACAAAAAAAAAAGACAAACAAAACAGAAGGCAAAACACGGTCATCATTCTGGTCTTCATATCAAAATTCCAATAATCATTTCTTGTATCTATAAGTTTCCGTCAATTTCGTCATTTTTTTTATCACGTGATTTTTTTTATAGCTGTACTCGTTTTTCGATGAAATTATACCACAGTCTTGTGGTGTAGGTCTACTATATTAATTTTATAACCTCTCAAAGGAAGTACATTCTTTCACTTCAGTCATTGAGGTTCTTAACATGTTTTTTCCACCATACAAGGCCCCTCGGGACAACGAAAAAATGTTCACAGATCCCCCTAAACATTAGGGACTCAGCCCATCATGGTTGGGGGGGGGGGTTAGGTCAGGAAAATATTGCGGTTCCTTATCCTTACATTTTTTTCATTTCGTTATTTAATATTTTTTTTCTTTCCTCGAGATGGCATTTGAATAATTTGTTCTGGGTGTCTTATCAGCGTATAACTACATGTCAGTGAATGTTGGAGAACCCGTTCGGTTTTTACCGAACTCAATTTCGACCCGGAACCCCTCCGGACCTCTTTGCCTTCATAGACCCCGACAATTTTTCCGACTCCCTATGGTTCGCCGACGCCAGGTTAAAAAAAAATAAAAATGTTGTAGTCTAACAAAATCACGTAACAAGAGATATGGTCAACAACAAATTAATTCAGTCTATATTCGCACGATACGTTACGGTACTACTGGGGCTTTGTTTATAAACCAGTGACTCGGTCATTCAGCTCGATAAAGCGGTGCACTGAAAACAAAATGTTGAAGCGAGAGTGTGAGGGGTGGAATAGGGGGGGGGGATCAATATACCGATAGATGAACGAGAAACCTTTAACATATACGTATTTCTGGTGTATAAAGATGCTTGTATAAAGTAAATTGAACTTCTTGGTAAACGTTTTAGTTGTCCTGGGGGGGGGGGGGGGGGGTGGCAATGGGTAAATGCCAATATTGGCAAGATTTTATGCATTATCACAGGACAGATGGAGACCATCTTGAAGTTTGTTGTTTTAATATTGTCAACGCAACCTTGCCAATAAAGACTGGGTACATCATAAGCCACCGGACTAAACATGTTAACCATTTTAACCACAAAAACAAAAGCAAAATATATCGTGTATAATTAAATCTCATGCGATGGGTACCAGAAAAGGAGAACCAACACAGACACAAAACTCCACATTTCACTATTGATGTTGCTCTATAGCAGGGCTGACCTAACTTCATGACACAAGGGGGAGGGGGGCGGGGTGGCGGCGGCGCTGCGGTGTCCACTGTGCAGAGAAAAGGCAGAGCCTACAAACTTTAACCCGCTTATTAAACCATCCCCCCACACCCCTTCCCATGTACGAGATGTACTATAAATAATACCCCAGTTGTAAATTTCGAAACGAACAGTACAAAACGTAGGCTAGTACTTAACCCCATAGGTTTATGGGGTTAAGTACCAGCCTACATTTTGTATTGTTCGTTTCGAAATTATGAATAATCCCTCCTCCCTAACCCAGGTCCCCAAATTTTGTACACTTAGCTATAAATATGGCCATTTCCATTAATTAATGAAAATCACAGCTTTCATTCCCGATTCAAGTATACAAACTTAGTTTATAGGCGTTCACACGCGTTGTGACGTAAACAAATAAATAAACGACTGACATGTGAAATATTACACGGCTTCGTCAAATGGTATGACATAAAAATAAAAAATGTTAAAAACGCAACTCGAAATGTATAACTTTTAACATCTGTTACGTTATTTAATTTTACATGATTACAATGCAGCATGTGTTTGTTTATGGTCCATATCATACTAAACGCAAATATAACTATTTAAAATATATATGTACTACAAATGACGTCATTTATATGCATACCGAGATAATTTTTTTTAAATGAAATTAAATGTGAAATGACGTATACCAACTCCGACTGTTTCTGTTGTATACCATCCAGGGTTCGCATTAGCCGTGGGATTGCGCGATTCCCGCAATTTGATTTCAAACCCGCATGTCAAAACTGTTGCCAAGACGGGATTTTCCGTAATACATTTCAGCTCTCAACTTGAATTAACTGACTGTGACCGTGTAGCGATTCATCGCTAAACGATTGCATTTGGAATAAACGTTTAGTAAAAAACCACTTGCGATTATTTTGGTTTTGTTATCCCGTCTATAATCCATCTTGATATCCCGTCAATTTCCTTGCCAGTCTTTCATTCTATGAAATAAATGAATGAAAAAATAATAATTTTGAGAATATTCAATATTTACGCATGCACGACAGAAGCTACAACTATGAGAGGGAATAATTTCTAGGGACTACCAGAGCTTGCTGCTTATTGGCAACAAAGACACATGCACTCTACAAACTATGTTTGCATAAAATTACCACAATTTCCGACCACATGGTAGCCTAACACCACACTAAATCTAGCCTAACCATCTGTGTATTCGCTCAAATTGTGACGCAGTTAGCTGGAACTAAAATATCCATGGAATAGAAAGTAATTAAAACAACCACGAAAGTTATTTTATGAAATTAATCTTCCTTATTCGCGTATCTTGATTAATCAAAACATGCCGACCCTACGGAATTATTGAAATCATGAAAGCACTCGCGTAGCAGTTACGCGATTTTCCCCGTTTTGTGCGTTTTTTAATTCGGGAACCCGAATGTTGGGTCGGGTACCCGGGTACCCGAATCATGCCTAATAAATATATATATATATATATATACCGTTACAGTATGAACCTTCGTTAAAAAAAACCGAGAAGCGATCATTATCCACGTGGAAACATGTCAAGGGTGTACATATCATGACGTCACTCAAAAGTCAATTACACTTAGATAATAGGGTTGGTTAATCATTCGTAAACCTTGAATGATTAATACGCCCCCTTCACGTTGTGACGATAATTGACTGTATAACATAACTCCGCAGGTGAACATATTACAACTACGTCAGAAGATCTACTACCAGCTCTTGGAGTTAACTTTATTAAAAAAATATTACCTTGATTTTGATATTGGTTTTAGCAGGATATGTTAAAAAAAAAATTAACATTCAGTTTAATTTCCTTAGATGACGTCATGACCTTTGGTTTTTATTGCGATGTTTAATGACAGAAAATGAAGTTGAATTTTCCCTGGATTTTATCCTTCTCTTGTCAAGCTGTAAATTAATTATAATACCCTTTATATGATTACATTTAAAAGTATTCATCAAAATTTCGTTTCCAATATTTGGTCGCAGGAATTGTTGTTCGTGTTAGTAATGATTGTGAGTTATAAGGCTATTTATTGACAACAAGGTTTGAACTGTAAAGTCGTCAAAGTAATGCAGGAATCATTTAAACGTTCGTTTAGGAATAACTTTTTTCATAAAAAATACAACCAAATCATAATTGTCTTCATTTGGAATGCATGTGGGATTTCAAGGCTTTAAAATCTCTAAAACAGTACAAACTTTATCACAGACACAGGCCGCTCAAGACCAGAAAAGTGCAAGCAAACCTTCTGGGGCTACGCCTAACACAGTACGTATTCTTGGCATGATTCCGAGATTACCTGTAAATATAGAAAGACTATAATGCTTTCTCTTCGCCGACCGATGTTACATCAGCATGGTTCTATCTTATCAACTAAACCACCACGGGCGGCTACTATACCTATATATAACGAATTCATTTAGTTCTTTACCTAAGCTAGAAGCATCGACAATGTCGTCGAAGGACTTGATGAAGGGGTTTATACGGAGAAGCAATTATAAGCCACAGATAATCTAGGACAGGTTGCTGGAATATCTCCCATCAGAACTTTGGACTTTACTATATATATGGTGTACTTTAAGAATGCTCCCTAAAAAGTACGTTAACTCAAACATCACACATCTATATAAAGGAAACGTCCATTCAATTTGTAGTTAAACTGCTGTGAAAATATCAAACTAGAAACCATGTCCACTTTAAAGGTATTTACCACATAATCAGTTTATTTAATATTAATTTAGATAAAAAATATACAAAAAACCTCGACACATCTCAAGAATTTTATTCCTCAGAAATATGAAAAATAAGAATAATTCTGCCAGGAACAGAAAGTGTTAATCGATTTTATTAAAGAAAATATTTCATATACCGCGATGTGAAATGATAGACTGGAAACGTTAATTTCTCAACTAGTGTTGGAGGTGAGGTGGGGTGTGTGGAGGTGAGATGGGGTGTGTGGGGATGGTGTTGATAATGGGGAGGTTGAAATAACACTGAAAATATAAGAGACCATTATATAATTTCACGGCTCGAAGACGCCGCTTTCGACCCATACATCTCTCAGTACTAGATATGGTTATAGGTTTTTACACCCATATGCTGCCCCAGCCTCCCTCTGTAATTATATCACGTATTTGTTGTCGATGGTGTCCTGCATGACTGCTGGGATCATATTAACACGACGATGATGTGACTCAGACATTCAGTTTCTTACGTCAATAACAGAAGGTGTTAGGGGGGGGGTGGTTATAGTGGGGGGTGTAGGGGTGGCGTATGCTGATGCCTTTTCTATCTATAGGCATGCACGCCACGACAGTGCTAAAACATTCAAATGGATCTTTTACATTAGTAGAAAGAGTGAGGCAGGCAAAGCGAATGTCTTCTAATGAAGGATCCATATATACCATATACCTGTTCTTCTGCTCCTCACTTTTTGATAGCTTCCTACGCAACTGAGTAAGTTCCATAACAACTCCCTGATTAGAGACACTTCATGTTTCATGTTTGATCTTTCAGATCGTTGGCTCACCTTCCCAGAAAACAGGAAACGAACCAAGGGGAGGTTGAACTAGCAGAGCAGTCTTGGAGTTTTCACTCAGGCTTGTATACAAAAAAACACTGCCTTTATGTCACAGGTTGATCGACGATGTGTATACATTACATGGTAATTTAGTCGGTGCCAACACGAAAAAAATTCCTCCACGTAAGCGAGGATTTCCACCCCAATTTAAAGTAGCGCATTGTTTGCAACGTGTAACACTATATTCAAGAATGCTGCTGCGCGTTAAGAAAGAAAGAAGTTTCTACTGCATGATGTGCTCGTCGTACTAATAAAAAAAAACCCACGTACAGTGACACCCCTTATCTGAGCAAATAAAGGGCGTTGTCCATTTGCCAAGTGGGTTACTTGTTCATTTATAGTTACCGCAGTTAATCATTTGTAATTATGATCGCTATTTACACTATATAGTCAACTGTTCTCTAGATAAAGCGCAGCTATTTCTCGTATTTTATGAGAGAATCGGAAAACACCATTGAATCATTTCCAAGGGCGTAGGAACCGGGGGGGGCTGGGGGCGCCAGCCCCCCCCCCCCAGTGAAAAATATGAGGGGGCGGAAGTATCATTCCGCCCCCCCCCCGGCTTCGCAAGTCAGAAAACCCCTTTTTCATTTCTCAATAAATGATAACAACATTCGTCATTGGTGCTAAGAACATTTTGGCAGAAAAAAATCTCATTTGGAGCACCAAATTGCATCTAAGGCCAGGTGAAAATGCAAAATTATTTACAAAATGGAGTGGGTGTTGAAGTGTGCTATATTGCACCAAATTGCATCTGAGGCCACCTGGAAATGCAAAAAATATCAAAGGGGAGGGGACCCCTCCCCCAGGCCGGCCATCAGTCTTCAGCCCCCCCACTCAAAAGTACCTTCCTACGCCACTGATCATTTCTAAAGATTGATAATTTCTGTTTGCGATTTTTTTTAGTCCATTGCCGAAGGAAGTGTGCAATGAGATATAATAGAGTCACCGTTTTACATCGTCCACCTATTGACAGGCACTCTACAGATTAACACATGTGTACTTGGAAACCGTACCAACTACGCGGGCACGACAAGATTCTGCCCGAGGTTATTCACATTCCAAACATAGAATTGCGCTTCCTCAAAAACGATTGAGCAATGGGTAGAGAGGCGTAAATAATAATACTAATACCTCAGCTATGATGACGGGTAAATAGTTGCAATTCGAATAACCCATATTGTTTTTCTTTTTTTCTTATTCCTTTAAGTTATGAAATGTTTGCGGATTATTCTGACTGCCAAACCTCCCGAGTTGAACGCCCGATAGTTCGTAAGACTGTTATTCTTATTAACATTCGATACGATGCTAACTTGAACCTAACTTTAACATGTCATATCATAGTGCAATCTCTTGATGATTCCCATGGTTCTGGTTAAGTTGACGCAATAACTGATAGCAGGTAAAATATCTGGAGATAAATAGATAACTCCCAATGGTCTCGTTTGCGTGCCACAGGTATGTATGTATTTAGAGGGGGGGGAGGGGGGGGGGTTACAGACATAAACCGTCCTTCTTTACACGCGTTGATAGCTGAAATCGTTCTCTCGAATTCCGGTGAGTGTGTGTATATGTATATCGGATTTGAACTTGGGACACTTCCCCGGGGACATGGGGGCACCTCCTGTGGATTGTACTATTTCGAAGGAAAAGTTACCCGGTATCGTTAAACTTAAAACACGGTATAAATGTCGCTAACTGGTAGTGATCATGTCGATGACAAGTGGGTCTTGGCTTAGATTTCCACGGAACAGCGTCACAAAGGAAAGGCAGATTCAAAACAAAACAAAGATGTTATCGCCATATTAAATCTTTGAGGTAGTTCACCGATTATCAAATGTCAATTAAAGGTCTAAAGTCATTGACATTAATAAGTGAACAACGCGACCGTAGAGTTATCCATCATTTATTGCTAAAATTACGTTAAAATTTAAAAATTGGTTTTATTAGTATCCTTCCTTAACGGAACATCTTAATCTTGTTTTCTGATAACAATTACCTTTAAAAGAACAATAAAATATAAATAAAAAAAAAATACGACACTATAGTTGGAAAATACAAGAATATTGGAATTGAGCTGAACCTCCAAGCAGGGTGAATAAGGAACGAAAGTTGCTCCGGAAGGATTCAAAGTTGAGGACTTGTCTGTTGTCAAAGAGGGGAGACGGATGGGGAGGGGGGGGGGACGGTAGGGAGGAGGGACTGGCAATGTGGTTTTAATTACTACACAACAATGGAATTTTGGTCTAGACCTATTTCCCTATATTTATATCTCGGAGTTATAGTGGGAGAATAATAGAATAGCTGGACGCCATCTCCTTTTATCTCTAGATATGCTGAATCATTTTCCTCCTGGAACCTTGGTACTTCGGTTCCATCGTTCTCTGGTTTCATGATCACCCTCTTCCATACACCCCCACCGGCACCCCCGCTTCCGACACATAGGTGACCTCTTCCCTATATATGATCTCATTTCCTGTATTTTGTAACCTTCTTTCATACGAAGCTTCAGCCGCGAATCAAAAATTCCTAATTATAATATAGGCCTATGTCGTAATTTAACATATGCGAAACGAAAGCGTTGTGAAAAGATTCCGTTTATTGGAATGATAACGTGTTAAAGTCATTGGAGAATAACTACCTAATACCATACGAAGAGGTCAGGTGGGATGTCGGTGGGTCGGTGGGTACGTGGGTACGTGGGTGGGCGGTATGGGCTTGCAACTCGGAACTGGATCTAATATTTTGTGCACGAACTCGCTCTCCCTCTCTCCTTTGGAACAAATATCGTAATGTTTGAGCAATTTGATTTTTGCGAAGCCTTTATTGTAAAAAGTATCCATTTTCCGACAGAAAGCACGACAGTTCTGATAAGTCTTGATCTTGATACATCTGTATACCAGAAGTGCAAAGGTACTTATTTTCTACCAAAAGAAGGAACTGCTCCTTTTACAAGTTCCGAGATCGTTGATCCCGAAAATAATTGGTGAGTGTCAAAATACTTAACCAGATTTGGGGGATCATAGGTTTTTCGGCGAAAATTAATTACGCGAACCCATCATCCATGAATCTTATACACGGTTGGTTAAACAATGCGTAGAATTGTGTTTAATATGGGTGAAAAATGGAAATGGAAATGGTTAAATAGATTTATTATGGGTTGTGGGGCTTTGAATGTTTTGCTGAAATGTCACTCTTGGACGAAAAGAATGTATGGGCGGACATTAATGACATCATACTTTGTAGGAACGATTAGTTTAAAGCAGCATTCAGGTGTTCAGTGTGAAAGAATCCCATTTAGATGCATCTTTATATCCATGACAACATTAAACATGACTGAGGTAAACTCCTTTAAGTT
>KN884588.1:63363-77662 GCA_000934455.1 Apostichopus parvimensis
ACGGTCTGCTCTTAGGTTCAAAGGTTGTACTTTACCGCGCCCATATATAAGCCAGTTGGAATTTAACCTAAACGGACCGTATGGATTGCTCCACATAGTAAGTTCGCAAACCCGGCACGAAAACGAGTGAAAATATCTAAAACAAAACAGACAAAACAGACTGGAATGAACACTTTGAAAGTCAATTTCAAAGAGAGAAGGAATACTTGTTAGCGAACTGTCCAACTATGTATATAAAGGGATTGTGTACGCAAATGTATAACAGTTCTGGTTCCTCTACTTCCATCTCACATATTTTATTTCAATACTCTATATTTACTGTTTACTGTATTTGATACCATCTATATTTATCCTATACTGTTCAAAATGTCAAAAATGGAATGTAGCAAATAAATTCAATTCAATTCACTTCACTTCAGTTAAGATGGCAAGGCGTTATATACTCGACTGTAGCAGGAGTTTTCATCAGAGTCGAAATAATTACATAATTACAAAGAAGGATAGAGAGTGAATATACGCAACAAATGACCGGGTAAGAGGGTGTAGTGTCAGGGGTGGAACTAGGGGGTGAGTGAGGGGCGATGGGCGAGGGGGGAATGTTTGTGGCAATAAAGTTGCTAAATATCTTGGTGAAAGAGCGGCTCTTCATAAAATGTTATGTCCTTGGAACATTATATCTTAACACATACCGTTAACGAACGATAGAACTTTTAGAAGTCTTGATTACGTTGGTCGTGTGCTTACCCTATGGCAGCTCAGCTTTCAAGTGCATGTCATATCAAAAAGCCCATAGCCCTATCAATTCCTATGCTGAATATAAAAGCCTGCGGTGATCGAATGTGAAGAGGTTGGGAAGAGCCTGGTTGGTGAAGGAAGGGTCCCGTGAGTTCGTGATATAGTTTTATATACCGTCTTCCTATGGGATCGCACTGACAAACATATACTGTCGAATACACAACAAATGACCAGGTGAGAGGGTGTAGTGTCAGGGTGGAACTAGGGGGTGAGTGAGGGGCGATGGGCGAGGGGGGAATGTTTGTGGCAATAAAGTTACCAAATATCTTAGTGAAGAGCGGCTCTTCATAAAATGTTATGTCTTTGGAACATTAGCTTAACACATACCGTTAACGAACGATAGAACTTTTAGAAGTCTTGCTTATGTTGGTCGTGTGTTTACTCAGCTTTCAAATGCATGCCATATCAAAAAGCTCATATATAGCATCAGCTATCACTATACCTATGCTGAATATAAAAGCCTGCGGTGATCTAATAGGAAGAGGTGGAGGGGGGGGGGGGGGGGGAGGAGAGCCTGGTTGATGAAGGAAGGGTCCCGTGAGTTCGTGATATAGTTTAATGTATACCGTCTTCCTATGGGATCGCACTGACAAACATATACTGTCGTACATAATGTTATATTAAACGTATATACAGAAGAGACCCAGATCTGGCCATAATGAACAATTACGCCATCGAGTCACACCTTTTGCACTTTCCATTTTTCCTTAGTTTATGCCGAAAATTACTAAATGAGTATACACTATTCTTTATCAAACATTTTCCATGCTCTTTAGTCGCCTCTGACCCCCTCCCCCATCTCGTCAGGGGGAGGGGTGAGTTGAAGGTAGGGTAGGTGTGAAAGACTTTTTGTATACAGAGCCAAGTAGTATAATTCATATCTGATGAACCCGCCTATGAATAAAATAGTAGAATGTAAAATATTAATAATATAATAATGGAAACTTTTTGTATGTGACTTGAGCGTTCATGGAGTGCATGTACAAACATGCGTATGTCTTATCTTTCGACATCGCGCAGGGCCGGTCTTGAGTACCAATCGCGCATGCGCAAACGAATTTCAGATTTAGGGTCAACAAACAAAAGCTCACAAGTACAGAATTGTTTTCCTAGAATGTTTACCAATCTTCAAGACCTTGTACAGCTCATTATTACGTTATGTTATGAGGAACCCCTGCAAGTATATCAATATAATTGTCCCCAGATTAATCTCAAATGCTATACATATATTTTCGTTCTTCAGTTTTTTCTAACGGAAATATTATAATTCGTAAACGTTGTTTGTCTTATAAACTATGTTAATTCCCTCTTTGGTTAATATCTTCTGCAGTGGAAACCACCTGTCTGGCAAGCTCCACAGGGGTTTACCTCATGCAAAGGACGTTAGGAGTCAGCAGGCTGTCAACATCACTTTAATAGTATTATAGGAAACATCTCCTCAAATAATACTGACAAAAATAATGTCAATTTAAACGAATGTATAGCAAAGAATTCACAAAACAAACTACCGGTTACATTTGTCACTATGTAGGTAAATGACATGGAGTGGGAAGGGGAGTGAGGGGGGTGGGGCAGGGAAGGGTAGGGAAGGGTGGTGGGTAACGTGAGGATGATTAATGTCAATGTATACGAATATATAGCAAGAATTCACATAACAAACTACCGGTTAAATTTGTCACTATGTAGGTAAATGCCATGGAATGTTTGGGGGGGGGGAGGGGAGGGAGGGGGAAGGAGGGGAGGAGGGGAGGGGAGTGGTGGTGGGTAACGTGAGGGTGATGTGTTTATAGGTTGACTTTGGTACTGTATCATTCGGGGTTAAGTGTATGGACGTATCAACTTCATCATGGAGAAGTGTTGTATAGATATGAGGAGGCCTGACGGTGAGGGGTTGGAAGTGAGTAGGGGGTACAGCCCGGGGCCCGGTGTCAATTACTGTGTCTAAGAAAATACGAGATGAATAATAATTCTTCATGACGTTCATAATATGGTTCTGAAATATGGAACCTTTAAAAAGGGGGGGGGGTGGTGACGTATTTCGTGCATGGTCCGATCTGGCTCTCTACGTCACTGGACGAGTACAACGAGAGGGAGGTGGGGAGGATTGTGTAAGGGTGTGTGTGGGTTAATCACTGAACAAAAGAACTCCGACAAGTTGGTCATGCAGAATATTATGTCCAGTAGCAATCCATTCAAACGGACGGGGAACCCGCGCGAAAAAGGGGGGGGGTGGGATGCGCAAGTATGATTTCACTGAACACAGCGCACACATTCGCAGCACCAGTCAAAACTCATTCATCATGCTTTCATAGAAACTTACAGAACATATCCACGGCTTTATAGCTAACCACGTGGCTATTTAGTGTCATTCTATAGAATAGTAACAATACATTGTAATGATTGAGAGGATGCAATAATAACACATTAGAATATGGAAAGTGGTGGCGCTATATAATATATAAAGCCGTTTTCGAAATTTTTCGGCTATCGGTGAGAACAATGCTTGAAGTTACATAGAAAATAGAAGCAGCCAACGGTACGTCATTAATAGTATTACTATTGTTGCCTCCGAACATAGATGCGGTTCTATATTTGTAATTTCCCTCTAAATTCGGAAGGCATGTCATAGAAATTTGTAGGGATATTTACTCCATCCGCACAGCGGTATCAAAACGTCGCAACTAACATGGCTATACTAACTCAAACAGATCCTCATCACAGAAAAGTAAACAAAAATCACCACCTCAAATACATATCGACGTTCCCTGCTCATCGGCCGTTCCTACAATACCTTTTGTCAGGCTCATCATCAATGCCCCACCGTCCATTCCCCATCGCCCCTGCATGGAAGTTAGACTATATGGCTTTTTATCTGAAGTTCTATACCCAAAGACCTATTGACACATATTAGAACAATGTAACACGAACATTGAAGACCATTTTAGACTAACATGAAAAGCACAAAGCAACAAACTAGTTTCGAAAATTTGCTAAAATCACTTTAACTTTTAACATGTATATGATAGAAGCAGCAATGAGAGGTTGGCTAACGCTATCAGCAAACGTTTCGGTTAAAGCATTAGGTCTATCGCTGTTTTGAGTTTGATCGGTGATCGGTAGCTTAAAAGATTGCTCAAACACACATACACGTACACCCAAAAGAATCAACGCAGTTGCCATAGCAAATGAATTCGCCCTCTGTATGGAAAGGTTGTTCTGAAGAGAAAGAACAATGGTAAAAATGGGTTTGTCAGAGGTTCTGTGTCTGAAATTTGATTGGAAGGGGAGGGGGGATGGGGGGAGGGGCTTAAGACTTAATCAGCTAACAAACGACAAGTTCATTTTAGAATGGATAGTTTGCGATAGTAATCCGTAACTTATTTTTCTTCTCCCCCTGTAAGATTTATGGTAACATCACTTAACTACAACACGTATCACCTGTGTCATAAGAAGCATAATTATTTATATTTTTGCCCGTCACCTTGTAATCTTTTGGACAAGTAAATGTCTTATATGCAAGCACGTAAGTCTGTGTGTGTATGTGTCCAGAAATTGACAACGAAGAATTGTTTCTCCAGTTTATAGTAAGGGCGGCAGTTAACAATCAGAAGTGATTCCTCAAAACAAAAAACATAAATTAATTGTGTTACATGTTGGATGGAACCAACCGAAACGTACTTGGTATTCCAATAATTGTAGCTCTGTATTCTTTATTATAATTTAATCCAATGTGATACTTATCAATGTCCACCAGAACTTAGTGACAATATTTTAAAAGTTTAATCAAATGATCTGTACAATAAACAAATCTCTTTTTGAACTGATTTACATGCATTGACTTTATGTTCGTCAATAATCGTTTTTCTTTTAAGTTCAAGCAAACCCTTGTGAATCCTTTTCCGGGTTAGTTGTGGTTTTCTTGGCTAACAATAAGTAATACCTCTGTAAAGAGTGTAACCCGAACAGTAATCCAATCAAGAATATGGGGACCCCCCCCCCCCGTGATATCAAAGTGATGGCGCTAGTTGAGAACTGAACTTATAGTTTGTGGTCATTCTTACCCTTATGTGCATTTTACGTCTTATGGTAAACAAACCAAGTGTGAGATCACGAGGCTCCATAGTGTACACGTATAATAATGTATATTGTATTCTTGATTCCGAAATCTTTTCTTTGTAGTACAAAATGAACAAGTCGTTTCCAGCCAGAGACATCGGAAGGGGAGGATGGAGAGGGATGGAGGGAGGGCAGAAACTTCAAAGAGATAGTGGGACATGTTGCTTTTACTTGAGCGGGCAAACCACAAATCGTAAAAAAAAAAACACACACACACACACAAAAAAACGCTAAACCAAAATCGACCCTCTTTGACACACAACCTTTGTTTTTTATCACTACAAGATTTATTTTTCTACAAACCGATATTGTTTAAATAAAAAAATGAACCTTTTCTAACCAAAACGGAGAAAGTCCTTTTTATTAAAAAAAAGGGGCACCTTTGATGTATTTCACAAAACTAGAGAACATGTAATCCCCCTCTACGCCCCCTACCACACCGATCCGCCGACCCTGTTTTAGGTAGTACAAATTGATACTTGCATTCGTAACTTCAAATGGTATTCTAAATGGCGGAGTGTACCATCGACATTTGATCTTTTTCCGAACAATGTTTGTGCAGTTTAAAGAGGAAAGTAAAAAATTGATTTATGAAATTCTGGCAATCTTTGCAATAGGTTAGTTTCCTGTACGATGTATTTGTTAAATTTCTACCGGTAAACTTTTCACCTTCTTCTTGCCACTTTAGAATCCTGTCTTTTATATCCGGCTGTAAGTGATATTTTTTCTTCTATGAAATCTTCTTTTTTGTTCATAAACTCCTCCAGTTTTTCACTATTCAGAACTTGATCCATGGGACCTTCACCAGAATACGAGGATGGATCCCTAAAGGAACCGCCTATTCTATCCCATAACGTAAAGAATTGCCCATAATTATAATTATAGTAAAGATGATGGTCGGTGTGGTGAGCGGAACCGTTCACAAACGGCTTCATGAATTCTGGCACCCTAAAGTCTCCGTCATGAATACTGACCGTCCAAAAGTTGACGAGAACGAAGAATGTAAGGTATAAATATTTATGCATCGGAAAGAGGAGGGGATACAGATGGTAAGGGAGACTCTGACTGAACCCGTCTATGGGATGAAAGGCGTGGCTTGCGAAGGGCGTGGTTATTTTGTAGGCGTGGTGAGGCTTATGGAGGGTGGAGTAAACCAATCGATGGTGCAGTCCTCGATGGATCCAGTAGATACAAGAATCGGTAAAAAGTAGGAAAGTAACAACCTCCAGAGGAATGCTCCAATATCCTGTACGGTAAAACAACAGACATAAAAACGCCCTCATATATACATATCTCGGCCAAAGAAAGATCAGACGTTTTGCGAACCATGAATATATTCAATTAAAATTGATGAATATAAGTATATTTCCATGACTTCATACGTTAATCTGCCGGTACTATATTTGACCATTAAAGGGAAAATGCACATGGAAGCAGAATCTGTTACTTAAATACACAGTTAGGCCTAAACAGTGGATCGCACAATAAGCTTAAACCTGTCACGTGTGGTATATATTCCCTTTAAATCGCATGTTTATAGTCTCGATGTAAGAGTGCTGGAGTGGGTCAAGTTGTTTGGTTTCGGCACACAAGCTCTATCTTGGGTGACAATTTAAAAAAAAAAGTATTTTAGTTTTTAATCGAATCGATGATGACGACTGTAAGACTTAAACCGGTTCGTGAAGGTTTCTAAATAACAAAACAAAAAACTTCACATTTAATTTTTGGAAACACTAACAAAACATTATCGTATTAGACTTAATGTATAGTAACATAATTAGGAGCATTCCACAGCTTGTAACTACGTGGATTTCTTATTTTGGTCTGAGGTGGACTTTGTGAATTCGAATGGGCGTAATCAGAAATGGCACTATCGAGAACAACTTGGCAATTGCAGCTTTTTATTTTATCCCCTTTCAATGTCAAGAAATAATTTGATTGCCACGTGTGAACCTACAGGGGTGAGAAACAACAACATCTCAGCAAATTCGATCACGCTCAAATGATGGCCGGTAATCCATCCCCGGAATAGTCTTGTTCAAGACCCTGGCATTCTGCTGTTACTTTTGCCTGTTACAATAAATATGATGTGTCAAGTCATTTAGCCTCTCGAAACGTCAGGCCAACTTACTTTTACACATTCTATTACACAGGCTTTCTAGTGGATAAGCAGTTTGCTAACAGTTTTATTTTATTTTAATTTTACAATAAATATGAGTGCGCCCTCACCCCTCTTTCGAAAATCTGTCAAACCAGGAAGGCTAATTCCCCTGACAGGCAGATTTGTGGAAGGGCGCCCTCAGTTTTATAATTCGACGATATTTATATATAGAACGATCGTCTTGACCAAGACTACACCTGAATGACAACCGCCCGTTGTTATTAACCATCGTTTGAAAAATTAATCACCAAAAATCAGTACGTCATCAACTCATTTAGCTTTAGTATGAGTATTTTTGTTTTAATCAACAAAATGTGATAACATATCAACTATTGTAAATATTAACAAAACAAAGTCAACTACGCCTATCGTGAAACGCACAAGGTCACGTGGTCTGTTTATATATTATTATTATATTATTAATGATAATTTTTTTATTAACATTATTAATATGGTAGATCATCAGTATGTGCACACACTGTTACTAACATATCCAAATGGAAATTCTTAGAAACCAAATTATTGTTTTTGAAATCAGGTTGCTGTATATACAAAGTAGAATTATGAAACATTGAACATTTTACTTCTTGGGTAATGTAAGTGCATTGAAAGCCAGACATTGTATAGCTATATATCTTAGTTGTAACTCTACAGTTAATCGGCCAGCCTTTTAAACTTAACGGATAACATAATGAGAGAGCAGTGATTTTTGCATAAAACATCTTGAGGTGCATACGATAAATTGTTTGACGCTGTAAAACGCTGAAATCCCATCACAGTATATATATAACTCGGTGATATTCAAGAATTTTCAAAGCTGCTGTTGTTTTATATCGTGGTTACTCAATATAAGAAGTGTCTGAGAGACGACATATTAGGAACAGAATGGAATCAGTAATTACGTGTTCTGTAACACAGTAAATTTTTCCTTTTTTGTCATTAGTATGAGGTGGGGGGGGGGGATTTTGGGATAGTGCCTGGACGGTGCCGGGGGCTCCAGACAACGTCTTGGCCAAATGAGAATCTCACCCCCCCCCCAATCCATTATGGTTCTAATTAATCAAATGAGCATCATTTCGTGAAAAAAAACACAAACACAAAAACATATAAACATATAACATATCAAAAACATGTAACTAAGTTCCGACAATCGAGAGCATCATCACACACATACATACACACACACACGGGCACACACACAGACACGCAGAAACAAGAAAAGGAAGACCAAAAAAAAAAGGATGTACAAAATGAAAAGCAAACAGTAAACAAGAAATCACTAAATTTACCAAACGGAGCTTCCTCGATCCGATCATATAATCTACCGTAGCCGCGAATATGGATCAGAAACATCACTACCGTAAGCATTGTAGTATAGGGAGCCGCTCTTAGAGTAGCTTTTATTTCTATCCAAATCTGGTTCTGTGAGTAAAAACAGCGAAAGAATAGGAATGGAAATCGAGACATACACATGTCGGAGAAGGGGGCAACATTATTTGTCTGCCCCCTAAGAAAATTGTTAGAAAAAAAGGAGGTTCTGTGTATTAGTGTATTATGCTATAAAACTAAATTATTATATATTCCATATTTCCCTGGGCCACAAAATTCACACCGAGCCGTGAGATCTTTTCCCTCCCTGAACCCCCCCCCCCCAACCCCACTCGTCATGTATTTACTGTTGACAATATGTAAAGACTCCTGTTTCTGTTTTGATTCGTGGTTCTGATATTAAAAGTAACTACGGTACTTCAAGAACCATGGCGCATAGACCGTTAATTGTCCCTATATGTGATGATACCGAAGAATTCTCCTACTCTCGCGGAATACCCACCCCCTCCCCACACTCACCAGCAGGGTCGGATTTAGACATGTGGAGGCCCGTGGCAACCTTCAGTGGTGGAGGCCCCCCTCCAGTGATCGCCGTCCTGGGGGAGGTGTGTAAGGGGAGGGGTATTGGATTTTTTCCAATCATTAAGGGTTCTTGGATGCGAAATGGAAGCGTATGCATGGCGTAAGCCGCGCGCAATATGATTTTGATTGATGATATTTGTCAGCCTACATTTAATTTTTTTTCTTCAAATTTCCCCTTATATATATATTTTTTCATGAAGTATGTGGAGGCCCCTTGTTGTGGAGGCCCGTGGGCAGCTGCCCACGTTGCCCATTGGTAAATCCGGCCCTGCTCACCATTCCCAGTGGGAAATGATCAAGAAATCAAGGTTTGGCTTTGGATATATCGATGCATGTCATGGTTTGAGCCGACATTGTTTTCAAATTGATTAATGCTAAAACGCCAGTTATAAAGCATCATTTTTGTTTTCTTGTCTCTCTGGATTTTTTCTCTCCAGAAAGTTCAAGAAGAAATGAAGATTCCACACACACTCTGCCAGTGGTATAGTTATACTTGAATGCAGTAAATAATGTTAACAAACCTCTCTGAGAAGGTAAAAAACAAAAACATTGAAAAAAGAGACATTATGGTATACAATTTGATACCATTTTAGACTTGCTCAAGTCATTAACCTTGGGTGAATGATGGAATGTGAAATCACTGATATCTCCTGACCAGAAAAGAAAACTATTAAGGCGTTTAGCTGTATGAGAAAGGCCTTTATTAGTGGCCCTTAATTAGCCATTAATTAACATAAGGTAATGATAGTGATATCATTTTGATTAAGTATATATAAGCCTTCTTGTTCTTATTATACTCAACCACTTGAAAAAAGAAAAGAAAAGAAACAAGAAAAGAAAAATTTCACTTATCCACAAACCTCTAAGAATCTGGGATGTTTTGTTAATCTTTTATCGAAGATAAAGACGTAACTGAAAGATGCAAGAAGGAAGTACATGAGGTCGGCCCCGATGAGGGTAATCACAAAAAGACTGAGTGCCTGGCGTATGACGTCATCCTCCAGCCACGTCTCCGGGTAGACGTAAGGAGTCAGGAGGTGCTCGTCAAATTGATGTAGTACCAAGTCCATGTTTGTGATTCTCTGCACCTATTAGGAAGAAAATGAAAACCAAAACTAGGCATTAATTATTTCTACAAGTTTTAACGCAATTTGCTTTGACGGGGTGGCTTTTACGAAGTCACAGCTTCTGGAATACTCTTAAAGACAAATATTATTAAGTATTTGGCATATTTGATCAGCCCCGTCCCCTTTTACCCCAAATTCCCGCTTTCCCAACCTATAAGTTCTGTTAATCTTTTTCATAAATTATAATGGTTTAGATACTGCAACATAATTCATTACAATATTATATACCAAACTGTCAAATTTGTGTATCTTTTGGCTTCACATATTCGTAACCAGTTACTTGGCACAAAGGAATAGCTTCAAAGGTCTCTATCTTATATTTCAATACAGCTATACGCAGCTAATATGTGTGTATAGGCCAAGCACTTCATGAATATGTAAATATTTAAAATATACAGCTTTCGATGGCATGATGTTTTATTTGATTTCATTTTATATGCTATACCCTGTAATTATAAAGGAAATAACTTTGAAATGGTAAATAAAATCGTTCGTTTAAAGATATTCGGGGATTTCTTTTGATAAGAAACTTTTTCCTTTTTCTTTTATTACTTTGCCGTCAAAACTTGAGGACCCCTTAGATCGTGGACTCTGGGTCCGGGCCCATCTAGCCCAATGGTAAATCTTGTGAACGGTAATATTATTATTATTAACCAGCATTTAGAACACTATTCACACCCCAAAGAGTGTACCAGAGCGTGTACAACTTAACAACCCTGGACATTGGTAACTTGTCAAACCTACACACCAAAGTGTGCACAATTCAATCAATCTCTCCCTGGAGCACCACAGTGCACCACAACCACGTGTCACCGGCGCACCCAACTATATTTACAAGTTACCTCGCAAGTGCCCATTTATACAGTATTGATAATATTTACATGGAAGAGGCTTTATAGTTACTTTACATTAATAAGTATCGATGCTGAAATCTTTATGCATGTTGCTTATTTGTTTTTCTACATCAAGAGCTGATTTTCTCTGTGAATCGATTTATGGGTTGCATGCGTTGAATGCAATTGGGGTGAGTAGCGTGTCAATACGTGCTATGTATGGCATGTTAGTAGTGGCCTCTGAATGGGCCGCGCCTCTCCAAAGGCTCAACAGGGATCGCCACTAACTAAGGAATGTATATCCCAATTGTTAGAGCACATGACTTCATCCAGTGACGCCCCCACCCTCCCCCAACGCAGCATGGATCTAATCCCGTCCTAGCTCAAATTTATACTTTGCTCTCTTCTGAATCTTCTCCTGTCGTTAAATGCTTAGTTCATCCTTATACCGGCTAATTGCAAATTTTCTTTTACCAGACAAAAATCTTTATACATTTCGTAGTCTACACATTACCTCAAGTAACTTCATTGATTCATATAAATTTATATATTCTTATTATTACATTAAAGGCCACATTTTCTCAGATAATTCTCTTTATAGGGTTATATAGTATTCATCTTTTTAAAATTATTATTATTATTTATATTATTGTTATTATTATTATTATTATTATTATTATTTTATTATTTTTTTTTATCTTTTCGGAAGGGACCAGACTAGAAAAGTTTATGCTAATTCTGGTTCCTCTACCAATCACTCTCGCTCCCTCTCTCCATCCCTCCCTCCATCACTCCATCCTCCATCCTCCATCCATCCATCCCTCCATGCTTCCCTCCCTCCATCACTCCCACGATCCCAACTCCATCCCTCCCTCCCTCTGTCTCTGTATATTGGAATTAATACAAGAGGCAAAATCACTTGATACTATATTAAAGATCAGTAAACTCATTACAAATGGTGTATTATTTATGTATACTAATGAAATTCTTATGCAAATAATTTCTGTATTATTTGATACTGGTAGAAATCAACTTGAAACTGGAGATAGCGTACAGTGAACCCTCTGATTAGATTCAGTGGTTTACGTGTCATACGTTGTGTGTGTACTTTTGACTAAACAAACAATTTGTAGTTACTTATAGCAGTTTAAGGTAAACGTCCCAAAATGAGGTGATATGTGCAGGGGGCAGTATCATGTGCATTAGAATGATCGTGAATGGATAGTTTTACGATCAGATTGTAATTTTGTTTATAAAGTAATGATATATTGCTCAACGAATGATATAATAAAAAAGGTGTAACAAATCTGATAAAATTTTTCTTATTTCCATGAGTACCGTAACTTATCTTGAAGTATATAGTATAACAAGATAGGAAACTGTTATGTCCGTGTGTTTGTTATGTCTATACAACGTGTTTGTGACTTGATGAAATCCTCACGCGCCCAGCCCCCAACCAATTTATTTTAATGCTTAATCAATAGAACATCAAATTGATAAACGCACAGTTACTCTATGATACATGCACAGTGTATAACCTATAGCTAGTAGATAAACTTTAAAAAGAAAATGCTTTTCAAATCTCTCTCTCTCTATTTCTGTCTCGCGACATAATACGCAAAAAAAAAAGGTTTCTTGCGGTTCAAATCATTTGGAGAGCTCGTACTTAGATAATCGCATACATTAGTATTATGAGAAAAATGCGATACTTCGAAGCTATAGAGATGTTTGTGGTAAAACTGATAGTTAATAAGTAACAACTATAATTACTTATCTAGTAAAACAATAACCAACTAATTAGGACAGTTCGCGTGTGGAAAAGATATCGACAAAGAGATTGGTGGTAAAGGTGATTTTGAACTTCGAAACTCTTGCAATTTATCACGTAACGGTCTAAACGCTACAGATGCACGCGCCATTTCAAGAGAAATTAGCATGTCTAGAATTATCTTTAGATTACAAAGTTCATTCTGTATTTACCTTTAAAAGATGATAATGCTAAACGTGCTCAAAGTGGCAGACACTGTGACCATTTGTGGTCATTATTCTATTTTCTTTCCAATAGCATATTTTGGGGTAATAAGGATTAGGCTATTTGTCGAAAATCATGTTTAGTGTGGTTCCACTTACACAGTCCGCCCCCCCCCCCCCTAAATAGCATGTTTGGTGTTTGGGCATTCTTATACTTTGCACCGAAGTGCCAATATGCATCGCTATTTGCGGTAGTAATCTTAACCTATAGTTAATTCCCTCCCGGCCACCCCACCCCACCCCAACCCACCCCAACCCACCCTAACCCTCCTTTGCGAAATCCAGATTCCCCTGATGTATGCGGTGTTAAGTAATTGATTAATTGATTATAAAAAAAAAACAATACGTAAAATATAGTATTTGAAATTATTTAACCGAATTAATTAAAACTAATTACAACCTCTTAACCAGGATAATTTGAGTTTATTCTTCTTTCAAGATACTAATTTCACTTATCTACAGTTCGTACATTCTAAGATTGATATCTATATTTTGAAAATAAGAAAATGTATTTGGGCCCTAATCATGTCCACCCTTCCCCTGAATATTTCTTAGGTCATGACCTGACCTGACCCCCCCCCCCCCCCCCGCCACACATACACACAAACATCTAAAAAAATGTCGGGGTCCCTGTAATAAACGACGATAACAGGAAACGAAATAGCAACCAAAAATCACAAAACCAAAATATAACTAAAAGTACAATAGTTACCTTCCAATCCTTGAAAAAGTGGTAGAGTTGTTTTAAATAAAAAACAGAGAACACTGCGAACAGCTGGAGTGTTTGGTTCACACACGTCTTGTCTTGCTCCTTATAGCTTCTAAACTGATCTCAGCTTTCTCAATTTGTTACTAGATTGGTAAACAACGCCAGTATACGACCTTTGAATAGGCAACATAATCTACGCGGTACCAGGCCTGTACTATCACAGGCTAACACCAGGATCATCAATATTCATATAGTACGTTTTACATAATCAACGATGCACGGATAAGATAACTGATCCCTTTGACTATATATATTAAAATTACGCAATATATATTTAGCTTAGATACAGGATGTTTGTATTAATAACGATAGGTCAAAAAATAAATAGATTGATAATAGAAAGAAAAGAAAGTATAGGTGACCAGTGAATTTTGAAGGGTTGGTCAACCTGTGATGATCATTTCTCAGTCTATTTAGTACAACCAACAGTTTGCTTACTTCCCCACAAAACAAATTGTTGACAATCCGTGTTTGTGGATTAGGTAATGTTAAATCTATTAATTAGCGACACGGTACGTGGTACTTACATGCACTGGGAAAATAAGTGATTGTGGGA
>KN884589.1:83841-102186 GCA_000934455.1 Apostichopus parvimensis
TCCCCTCCTAATCCCCCCATTACTCCCTCCTAATCCCCCCATTCCTCCCCTCCTAATCTCCCACTCCTCCCCTCCTAATCTCCCATTCCTCCCCTCCTAATCCCCCATTCCTTCCCTCCCTCCATTTCTCCCTCCAAACCCTCCCATTTCTCTCCTGCCCTATCCCGATCTGTTCCCCTCAAAATATGAATACAAATACAAAATGAATACATAATAGCTGCTTTCAAGGACATGTAATCGACCATTTTCGTAACTTCCATTATCTGAGCACTGACAATGTGGAGACTGTCTTTCCACTTCTATCCAATGTACTGCAACATGTACTGCACACCGAGGAACATCAGCTGAACTCACAATAGTACAGTATGTGGCCTTTAAAATGTAGGCTCCATTTAATTAGAGGAAATACAAACAAAGGTAATCTTTTATCATCTGAAGGTTTGTGTTGACATGTCATGGTTGTTTTTGGGAATGTACAAACAGACTTTATCTTTGTCTTCAGTCTTGAACATCAAACAGGAAAAGGAAGGAGGAAGAGAGACTGAGAGAGAGAGAGAGAATGAGAGCGAGCAAGAGAAGAATTTATCATCACATCTAGCTCTGAGATGAGGAACTTGGGAGAATGACGAAGAGATATTTATTCAATCAATGTTAATCGAAATAACAACAACTTTTAATAGTGGTGCATGTATAGCCAAACCCACTGTGTGCATATTACTCAAAAGTGACGGCACTAGCTAGACCATACCATAAAGACATCCTTCTACTTTTGGTTTATCCCCTAATGAAGATGTAACTTGCAAGTAACTTAACACATGCGAAATCCTTTTCTAAACCCTCCAGATTTCTGCTAGTATACATTATTTTTGTATATTTTACACATAGCATTTAAAAAAGCAATGTGAGTTTATAGCTCATGTACACAGTATACATATAACATGCATTCCACAGATAATTATCCATGATTCCCTGCACTGATCAGGCTAACATTTATTTCAGTTCATTAACCTGAAGGATCTTTGCGAGGCACTAATTGAGCTGCTTCTTTTTAATCTGACTTAATTACGAGTTTGTACGCTCCAAACGAATGTACCTGTAATTACTTTCCTCTGATGATGGATGTTTCATGTCCATAAACGCAATCCCAGGAAACCAAATCATTCTAGTTAGAAATAACATCTAGATTCCAAATGCTGCATAAAATCTACAAATCTGCTCTCCTCATCATCACCACAACCACAACCACCACACAGAGGAACAGTCCTATTTTGTATGTTAATGACGTTAATAATTACTGGTTTGATTCCCCGATGATCGTTTTTCTCTCCTAACTTGGCACCAAAATGAGACCGAATAGACATAGGCTGGCACTTATTGTGAGGCCACAACATGTACATATGTGGTTGGCATGGTTGGAAAAAAGGGGTTGACATGACTCAATTGCGATGGTAAAGTCTTTCGACTATTTTTGCTAACATACAATGGTTATAATTACCTACAATAAAGCTTCTAGAATCTATGCTTCAGGAATAGAGGGAGGGAGGGAGGTAGGGAGGGACACTAAAGGTATCTACCTATGTCCCACCAGCATCTCAAATACCCACATACCTTTCTCACCATCCTATTTAACCCTAAACTTGATCCACACACCGTACGCAGTGTCCTCTCTATACTTGATCCACACACCGCAGTGTCCTCTCTGAACTTGATCCACACACCGTAGTGTCCTCTCTACACTTGATCCACACCCCGTAGTGTGCTCTCTAAACTTGATCCACACACGTTAGTGTCCTCTAAACTTGATCCACACCGTAGTGTCCTCTCTAAACCTGATCCACACACCGTAGTGTCCTCTCTAAACTTGATCCACACACCGTAGTGTCCTCTCTAAAATCACCAGAAGGTTCACAAATCAGTTGTTAGAGTTGTTGGGTCATATATACAACCAACTTCTGCCAAGGTTACTAAACATGCCCAGTGTTTTAATCAAAATACGACAGCAACTTATAAGAGACATGGCTACAGTAGGCCTACTTGGTTTCTTTTCACCACATGGATAAATGTTAATCACTGATTAATGTAACTGATTCCATTTCAATGTTATACGTTTACATTGTAAGAGGCTAACTGTGTTAATTTTGTACATGTTAAACCGAAACCAAACATATCCAAAATCTTTTTCAATATTTTTTCCAATATGTGTACAATGTTAATTAAAACTCGGTCAAGGCACACAGTCAAGGAAACAAACAGTGAGTTCTGCATACGTGCTGGTCATGCTGCAGTGCAGTGTTCAAATTAGTGTTAGAAATTTATCTGCAACTACTGTAGCTATACTAACATCAAGATTCCCCATAGCACCATTTAGCACACTGTAGTACTGTCATCTATAGTAATCTGCATACTTCAGTTTATTAGTGACCATTAATTACAAGTCCCTCCTACTAGACTTGTTTGAACTATCGTCGGATGGCAATATAAAATACAGCCAATATAAAATTGAAAAGACTTTTAGTTTGTGACTTAGGTAGAAACTAATTAATTGCATCCTTATTACAGACTAAATTTCCTTTCAAACTGTATCAAGTTTACATCCTGATGAGAGAGAGCTCAAAGGCCCTTCTATACACTGCTATACGTATATATACACATAGATACACTGTGAAGCAGATTGATGTAAACTGTACGTCAGTTCCGTTTTTACAGGGTAATGATAGTTTGCACGTATACACCAGAGCTTAACGACTTGAACTCAAAAACCGTTGACGGTCTGTTATTTACTCCCCCGGGTTAATCACTTCTCAATAACCCATTGATAAGATTTCTCTGAGTACACTATCCAATTGACAGGCTCTGGTTGCTCAAATAATTAAAATGACAGGTATGCCAAGTATGTTAACTTCAAGACCACAGAAACTGAAAGCATGCACACAAGGAATGGAAGGGGGGTGAGGGGAGGAACCAATGACTGTTATCTTCCACTGTCCCATACACAGTCAGTCTATATGCAATAGTCCACTAGTGCTGATCCTTGTAACCATGGTATAGATAAGAATAACTTACACAGTTAAATGTAGTTGACATTTTTATATTGTGATATTAAAACTGCCTTTCACATAATTTTGGTTTTCCAAACAGCAAATTTGGTTTCTCCCTCTCCCATCTCCCCCCCCCCCCCAACAAAAAGGAGAATATCTTACATGGTAAAATGTAGAACTTTGACATTTTTATTTAATTGTGAGATTAAAACTGCCTTACACATAATTTTGGAATACAGCAAATTTGGTTGTCCCCATGCCCCCCCCCCACCCCCAAAAATGAAGCAAAATGAGGCAATGAATAAGTCCTTCAGAGAACCCTCCACGGTCGATTTTAGTTGTCTGAACAGAAATTTGGTAGCCTCGGACGACAATTAAAAAAGTAAAAATTTGTCCCCATGCAGATGATATTTCATGATATACAATCCTGATGTTATAATATTTCAATCAGCTAGTTTGTACTACTGTATGTAATGTACACGTAGGGATACTATCTCATCAGACGAGGGTTGAGCTTATTCACAACGGAACCACAGCAATAATAATAACAATAATAATAATATACCATCAAATCTTAATCAGATACATAAACAACATAGTTAACACTGGCACAGACCCTTCTCAGTGCTACTACAGTAGTATAATCTGTAAAGCCACACAGACCCTCTGCAGCTATGTAGTTCTCTCACAAGCAATCTAGTCACCATCACCACATACATGGTGACCTCTTTTAGAAGGGTCAAAGGAGAGAGGAAAGTCAGTTGCATTCTTATCATTCCAAATGAACATAGTAACTTTAAAGATCAATAAAACCGAAAATGATGCCAATAAAATGCAAACATATGGGAGAATGTCCCTGGATAGAAAGCCAATCAGTCTGAGCACTAAGTTTGACTTATAATATATATACCGTGTATATATTAATATATATATTGGTTCAATTTCCTGGAATACATTTAATTAGATCGATACATACTGCACCATGCGATGTGTAATGAAACTCCAGTGTAGTAAAATGTCACTGCAATGTACAGTATAGCTGTGTACAAAAGTGTTGCAATAACAGTCAGGTACAGGAACCAATCATGGATATTGGATTCTGGATTTTAACTTTTGCTCCTCCTCTCTTACCTGTCTCCATCCAATCTACACTTGCACTTTCCCATCTACCGACAGTACGACCACATGACTGGAAACATTCTAGCACTGCTGCCCCCACTCCTCCTATACCTGCCCACTTTCTCCTCTTTCTGAATTTACCATATTTAGTACGTTTTTGGAGAAATCTTGTGGATCTAATGTTATATAATTTCTGTAAATTAACATTCATTTCAAGAGATCTCTATGTCACATTAAGATACGTAGATGACAAGTGGGTTTGTCTCTCTCTCTCCTGTAATAGCATTTGAGCTGCTGTATTCATTATATCAATCAAAACAAAGGAATCTATCAATAAAAACAAAAGGGAGTTTTTGAAATTGTCCGAACCAAAAATCCTCTCTCTCTCTCTGTGACTGACCACTTGAAGCTAATTAATCTTAAAACCTTTACCTGACCATCCTTGGGACATTCAGTTCAAAAGCCATTAAAATATCAATCTTGTGTAATAATGATATGGTATTGTATACAGTTGCTTTATGAGGGCATATTTATCTAAGTGTCTAAGCCTCAACTTTCCACTGTTCATAAAGAATGTCTAAATGTCAGAGAGTACTTATAATACCTCTGTTTTTCTGCTCGACTGAAATGGCAGCCAAAAGCCAGGAACAAATTAGGCAAACAAATTTTTCCCCAAACTCAAAAATTTGTATTGTATATGATGACCAGTGTTTCTGGCAGGCCAAAAAAAGGGTATTCCAAAATAACCTGCTTTGAGTGAAATTGCCAACCGTCTTCGGCAAACTATATATCTATGTTTATTTCATTTTAAATTCATTTTTAAAAGGAAAACAGAGGAAAATGAACAAGATCGATACCATGTGAATTACATCGCAAAATTGCTGTACATATGTTTTCACACTTACTTATGTATATATATACTTATGCACTTCTACCCATAATGCATTTTGATGAATCAGCAGTAGATTTCTAATTCCAAAATATTCTTCCCTTCCCCTTCCCCCCCCCCTCCCCCAGCTCCTGACAATTTTGCTATGTCCAGTTACATTAAACAGCTGGAGTTGATCTTGGCCAAATTGTGCATACTACAATTCAATTAACAACATCCTATTTGTTAGCTTGAATAATCAATTAGTTTAATCAATTAATCTCTTCTTATAATGAAGAACAGTCAACAAATTGGGACCAGTTCCTACTATTTTGGTATGCAAAATTTTGTACGTGATCGATGCTAATATGATAAGTGTCTGGGTGACAATTAATGTTTTAAGATCCGATATCGCTAACTAGTTTGAAAGTTTATCCAATGAAAATCTAGGAAGGCATTTTTAGGTGGAGATCAACCATAACCTCATTTTGAGAAAGCATGTAAAGGGGTTGATAAAATATGAAAAGAATCCAGAAAACTAGAAAGAAACAAGCTGCTTTTAAACAAAGTCCTGCAGAGAAGGTTTCACATCTTGATAATACGAGGAAACGGATGATAAGGACTAGAGAAATACAAGAGATTTTCACTTGATATTCATTTCTGAACATCTCTTATAGACTCTAATAAATCCTGCATATTCTCGAGTACTTTGAAAACCTTCCCCCTCAGACAGACAAGAAACAGCCTTAGAATTTATCAACATTCGAGCAAGAAATACTCTAAACGATGAAAGCCACAGTTGCTGAATTTTTACAGCTGATAAGCTACAGTTTCTCTCTCTCTCTTTGCTCTGCGCAGAAAATTTGAATATCTCAAGAAGTGGAAAAATCCATCATAGCTAAATATAGAGTGCCTCCTATTGGCGAAGAAATCTTCGCCCGCCGTCCGCAGGCTTGAGTCAGAGTTTTTTGTAATTAGATGCGCGCAGACACACAGACTTAGTCTCCCCCGTTCTACGGAATTGTTGTGAAGCACCAGTGTTCGCCCGCCGCATATTGGGTTTCCAGACATTACACACTGTTGTTTATTTCGCTCCAAACAACCGAGCGGCAGATCAAATCCATGAGAAATGACAGGTGCCGGGTAAGAGAGAAATAAAGCTAGTCGCAATTCAAGTTCGTGCGGTGGAGAGAAATCGAGAGAGAGAGAGAGGGAAAAAAAAAAAAATCAATGACAGGCGAGAGGGCATACGCTTGACGGTAAAATATAGGCCTAAAAAATGACAGGGTTTTTAAAAAAATGGATTGATGAGTTGGTGGGGTCCAAGAGAGAGAGTTGTGAATGAATGGATGCATCTATAGGGTAATTCATTATGCATTTGACGTCGTAATTTGGATGTAACACAGGAGAGCTCTACTCTCTTATCTACTAAGTCTGCAAAGGGTAGCACATTCGGTGAACAGATGGTAACGTCGACGGAGAGAGAAAAGAACAGTACAGGACGGTCTCAATGTGCACAGGATTTGACAAATTCTGTAACCAGAGGACTTATTTTAAAATTTCCATTTTTTGGGCATTTTCTTGCTGGGGGGTGCGAGAAGGTGGGAAGGGTTATTCGAGATCCAGACTAAATTTGTCCGTGATGTATCCTTCATTTTGCAGTCTAATAGACTGATGAACCCACAGTAGAAAGATCTATATGTGATTTTAAAACAGTCTTAAAATGCACGGAAGGTACATGTATTCGGTCAGCGCTGGGAACCAGCTGCCCGAAATACGACACTGCCGTACAGTGTAACCGTCTGCTCGAACTTGTTTTGATGAACATACGAAACAGCTGGTGTCTATTTCTATTGTGCACAATAATTGTGTTCTTTGTATGCATGTAGTAATTCATTATATCAATTGTGTGGATGATCTTTGTTGGGTGTTGTTAATTACGTTGGCACTATCTCCTCATATATTTGCAAAATACCACCGAGTACTTTTCACAAAACATCACCCAACGTCGTCCACTTTACTACTACATCGAAATTGTAACGGTGTGACTCTGGTAACCCCTCAGGTATAAGGTACTGGCACCAGTCCACTATGTATACTATTTATCTGAAATACTGTACCAATGTAATCCACAACCTTCCAGGAACACCATTGGCTTGGGAATGGCAAATTATATGTGACAATTATCAAAACACACACACAAACACACACACACATATATATACAGACAATTAAGACTATACCCCCTAATGCAACACTTGGCTAGGAATTTTGTCACAGAATTTGTCAGACAATAAACATATCCACACCTGGCTGATATTTTGCCTTTTAATGATTATAGATATCTCTGTTATTGTTGAAAGTATCACATACTAGCGATGACAGCTTTATTTTGCTACTCTTCTATATCACTACCGTATATTAAAATAAAAAGAAAACAATGTTTTTTTTTTTTATATTCCAACCTAGATGCAAAAAGTCATGATTTATGACCAGGAGGCTAAAACAGAACCATTTTTTTTTTTTGGTGTGTGGGGGAGTGTATTTCCGTTACTATCGAGGGAGAGTAGGATAGCTCGGAAATAGAAACATTTCCGCACTTGTCATTATTCTGTGTGACTGTCAGCGACACTGGGACAATTTATCGGTTCCAGACTGTTACAGTGATGAACAATAATTAAATAAAATCTTGACAGTTATATCACATCTCCCTACAGGACTAACACTGCCCTGTCAAGAAGGTTCATATGGTGGTTAAAAATCATTGCCCAGTATAAAAGATGGAAATCTCACTGATGACCTTAAGCAAACCTCTGGGTAAAGTATGGCCGGGGTGTGCACTAATTATGCCCCTGTCCTGCCCCCCCCTTTGAATCTCTGTGGGGGAGGCGGAGGGGGAGAATGGGAATCTCGAGGTCAATATATTAATATATTAAAGGGATTGATCTGATTGCTTCTCTTTTTGTTTGTGTCCCGTGTGTCCATCTTGGAGGGAAGGTACAGGACTGGCATGCACATCCCTATATTCTGGGTAGTGATGTAAGTGCCCTGACAATTAAAGAACGGGTTGCTCGGAGCACTGCGCATATAAGTGAGAAGCAGGTCGAGGTCAAGCATCTTCTTTGCCTCTTTTTTAATCAAATTTGGGTTCGGACGAGAACACCAGCATGAGGACGACGCCGGCGATACTCTTAGTCATCACAATCCTCGTGGATCATATTCAATTGCACCTTTCGGTGTAAATACCGTTGAGGGGTACCCCTCAGAGTAATTGCATACTTAGGCTCTCGGTGAGAGAACATGATAATTCTGTGAGATCGTACGTCACCTTTACTGAGCAAAGATCCCGCCAACTCTAACAGTGACAAGTTTTGAGACCGGAAGGCCAAGAGGCGTCTAAAGTGATTCCTTGTCACGCTTCATATGTGACACTGCAGTTGACAAGAGTTTCAAGTTTTAAACCAAGGACTTTTCTTTGTTGAAGTTTCTTCACTCATTCATGTACTAACCAACAGATCCCTACCATTCTCCCCTACCCTCCTACCCTTCTCCCCTACCCTCCTCCCTACCCTATTCCCTACTCCCTCACTCTTTCCCTATCCTTCTTTCCCTATCCTTCTTTCCCTCCTCCTCATCTTCCCTCCTGTTTATGTTGCTCTAGACTATATGTAAATGAGTTGGAATATATATAATACAGAGAAGTCTGAAAATTACAATGGCAGTTTTGCAGTCCTCAGGTGGTGGTTTAATGCATGATTGATGACTCTTCCAGTTAATTACTCCTTCCCCCCTTCTTATTCCCACAAGGGATACATATCATACTAAGACAAAAAATTCAACATTAATTTTAATGACAATCACCAAAACTGCTCAAAGGAATAAATATGCCTATAAATTTGCAGTGCTTATATACTGTACCAATATTAGGCACTGAAACCCAAGAACATGTTTCTAACATCCACCAGTAGTAATATTCTAAAGATTGTGGTTTTGAAGACCACAAGCAACAATGGTATAGCACAGTAAGTTGTATGGGTATGGGTGTGGGAGAGGACAGGGGAAGGGGGGAAGATAGGGAGGGAGAAGGGAAGAAAGGAATATGCTAAACGTCAAACAAAGGAAAATGAAACAATGCAAATGTTAGCTATTTGATTATAATCTAATTTAATCACAAAAGCACTGTCATCATGTGAAGGCAAACTCTTCCTGAAGTATAGTTACAGGCTGAGAAATACTGACATAAAATATTTCAGGGCATGAGGGGCATCCATTGAGGACAACCTGAAGTATTTCAAACCTCTTTAATGATTGTAAAACAGTCCCTTTTCTATGACACTGTGCACTATGTATGTATGTGATTGCATAGCAATTTGCTCATGTTGTGCACATAACATTTTTCGATGGGATATCGAATAAATTATTCCCTATATTAAATGTGTTAACTACAGGTTGTGTGTGGTACATCTATAGGTACAGTTCAGAGATGGGGGGGGGGGAGGGTGGAAATAAGGGATCTAGGAATTGGCCAAATTGCAATATGATTTGTTTTGGAAGAAAATGAGTGGACTTTTTGCCTTCAGAAAACACATATGTGAATCATTCATTATTAAGAGAGCCTACTGAACTACTTAAGGGCTTTCCTTATTGATTTGGACATTATAATAATCAGTTATGTTTTTGACCAAAACTCTGCCATCCTAATAACTTTTCTGTACTCCCTCCTCCTCCTCCTCCTTACAAACGGTTTCTTTAATCAGAGCAGTATAATTCCCCGAGGTACATGTTAATTACACAGATAGTCTTGGCTCTAAAAACAACCGCTGCTGGTAAATTACAAGACACTCACAAAGAGCTTTTTTTCAATTCTCACTTGACTCTTTCGCGCCGCGCGACCCATCGATAATATCCAGAGTTGGTTTTTTTTTTTTTTTTTTTTTTTTGCCGTCTTCGGACTTTTCCTTGTTGGTTCGAGCTTCCTCGAGTGGCAGAGACACGACGATGTCTGCAAAGGGACTGGAAATCAATTCCATCTCGACGATGAAAAGATACAGCCATAAGCTTAATGAAATGCTCTGTATTGCTCTGTACTGAGCTGCTCGAGGATGTTACACATTCTGACTTCCAGTGCTATCGAGCCAGACTTTTCCTTTTCCTTCAGACAGTCCAATTTTTTTTTCCTCGGTTTTTTTTTAAATTTTTTTATTCCTGACATGTATTGAGGCTTTCTTCAAGTCTTTTCAAGAAGCTGTGCCAACTGATATCTCCATTTTGCCCCAGTTGTTTGCAATGATGATGCAATGAAGTGGATAATGCCCAGAGAGCAGAAAATATCTATTTGATAGCTTCTGTAATGCCCTGTTCTCTTCATCAAGAAAGATACTTTCATATTTAATGTGTAATACTTAACAGCAAATTGCATCACACTGTGGTAGAGATGGCTGATTGACTGACCGAAATGTCGTGTAATTTAGAATATATTATTAGCAAATCCACTTGACTACAATCTTGGTAAACAAACAAACTAAACAACAACAACAACCAAAATCTGAGAGTGCTAGAAGGATGTGTCCCTCTAAATGTCTAAATTTCCCTCTATTCCTTTCCTCCCCACCCCCACACCTCATCCCCAATCCCCCCATATTTTTCAACCATCAGATAACTGCCACAAGAATTGCTAGAAAGCTATTCTGGAGGTGCTGCTGACACAGGTATCGAGGACAGCTAACAACTACGACAGAAAAATTATCACTTCTACTCATCGCACTCATTTCGAGAACAAACTAGGACATTTTCTCTGTTCCTGCTACTGTACTACCAGCTGAAGTTGAGACTTGGTCAAGGTCAAGATCAAATCAATAAATGACAGTATCCACGAATCATTTAAATTTATACACCAAAACTATCTGAGAACCTGCAACTCTTTTCACAAAACATACCCAAACATCTACTCAAATTGCCTTAAAAAAAGAAGAAGAAGAAGAAATTACCGCGACAAATTCCTACCAAAGACACAACAGAAATTGTAGAGGGGGGGTGGTGGGTGTGTGACTCACCTGTGTGTGTTCTTTGGTGTGCTTTCAGATGCGAACTCTTCGTGTAAACTTTCCGACAACCTGAAAATTGGCATCTGTGTACTCTTTTCTTACTGTCCTGGGAATCGACCTCGGATTTTTTACTGCTGTTATGACCTTTCACCCCCGTCTCCATTTGCCTCATGCGGGCGTTAGACGAGTCTAACCTGTGTCCACTGTTCATCATGCTAACTGTGACTATCTGGCCCATGGATAAGCTTAACGGTAAAATTTTATTCGGCGGAGCTATCTCCGGCGAAGACGGAGGTGTCAGGTTGTGCTCCAGACCGACCAGTTTCGTTTTGAAATCCGCTCGGAACGGATCCGAAATTGACGCACAGGGCGACGGCGAGAGTTCCCCTGAGCTGTCCCACGACGCACCAGAGCTGAGACTGATGGTGTCGAACCGTGAATCGTTACTTTCAGAGTCGGAGAACCCGGTCATGGATTCCGAATCTCTGTCTATGGAACGTTCCCTCCTCGGCAAGAGAAATTTATTCCAAGGGTTAGCGGGTTCTTTCATTTTTGTTTCACATGGTTCTGTTTTAAGAAGTCTTTCCATTTCAAGACATTGCTGCAGAAAAGGGAAGAAAAAAAAATTTGTATATAAAATTTATGTTTAGCGACATCTACGGAAACCGCAAAAAGTCGGCTGAAATGTGGGACGTCAAAATTACCGAGCAACTTTACCATTCTCAGCAAGTCTCAATTTATGCTAAGTATAAAAAAAAAAATTAATATTAAAAAACCTACCTGAAAACTCTATTGTTAATATGGCAAAGATATTTGCTAAATTGGAGAAGAACATTCGTGAGGTCATCAGTTCATTTACTACCTTGTTAACAAAAAAAAAATTGATACATATTTGCGCATGAGATTATTAGCCAAATTCATGTACCTGACATAATTTAGCTAAATATCTGTTTCCTGAAAAAGTAACACATGTAAGTTTTACAGTGTTTCTCAAATGCAGATGCTGGGTACATACTTGATATGAATAATACATGTATGTAAATTTGACACGTACCATCTATAGTTGAAAGTTTCCAAATAATATAACGGATGATCTGACAATGTTGTCAAAATCTCACTCATCTCCCCTCTCCCTACTCCCCCCCCCCCACTATGGGTGTCAATTATATGTCTGTTTTCCATACCCGATATTAATATCTCACTTGATTAACCCTCTCAATTGCTTAGACTGCAAGTCTTTGTAAACATCCTGGATACAATAAAAAAAACTTTCCTTCAAGCAGAAATGATGATACTGATGAATAAGACAGTTGCCAGATTTCAAAAGATAAAGCAGACCACAAAATTTGCATTGCAAATGCAGCTCTTTCTCTCTCCTTGTCTCTCAGTTGGATATATAGCTTCATCACTTTCCTTTAACTGACAATGGGTGACAAGAGGCATATAAGATTCTCAAGAGATGAGCATGTATTCATCATCTTTTACATCCAGCTACTAGAGGCAGCCAATAAGTCACCAAAAAAAAACAAAAAAAAAATACTTCAACCTAAAATTGATGTAAAGCAAACGCATTATTTATTGCCTATACACAGTGCCTTAGTTATAAATATACTTTATCAAAGGTGGGGGGATGGGCAGGTGGGGTGTGGGAGAGGGGGTGGGGAGTGAAGGCAAGCTGTTGAACTGGTTGACTTTGGCCAACTTGTACGCAGTACCAGACTTCCCTATCATACATCTCTGTAGACGTTAATAATCTATTCTGGATACAGGTTTTAATCCTTATAACTGTTTTGCTACAAGACAGATCAATTTTTTCTACCTTCTAAATAGTTTGTAAACGGTTTACACTTAGTTCGCTTTTTCTTGTCCGTTTTTTTTTCTTCATCTCTTACTTTTGCCGATAAAGCTGCTTCCATACAGATCCTACATGTAAGCAATTATATTAAATGTAAGTAATTACAGCTCACTATAAAACCCATGGACGTTCTTCAAACTATGCCATAGTATGCAAACGTCGGTACTTTTCGTTTGGCAATAGTTGTCAATTAAAAGGTTAATGAATACCTGGGATTGCTTTAATACTGCTTGCTTAAACACTCGTTAACAATACATTATAGAAAGTAAGCCATATCCATTCCGGCACACGGAAACAGGCCGGGAAAAGTGAAAGCCTGCACTCAAAAGAGCAAATGAAACTACAAATTACTCAAAACTGCAAACTTCCCTACTTCATTAAATCCTATGTACGGGCCCGTATGAAACTCGCAGAGGATATTTTGAATTATTTTCAATTTCCCAGCCACAAAGATTGTCCCTTCTGCTTTGACAGCTCTGCTGTGCCGGGGAAAGATCGCCCGTCAGACTGACAAAATTATTACATCCAAATAATTGGCACCCCAGGGCAAAAAATTGAGTGGGAGAAATATCACCCCCCCCCCTTAAGGTCAAGGTATAAAGGAGAAAAGATGAAGCAAGCAAGTAAACAAACAGACAGACAGACACAGTGGAACTTGAATAGAAAGGAAGATGTTCCAGCGATGTTTTGAAAGATGTGCTGCATAAGGTTAAGGTCTTATTTTTTATCCCATGAGAAAATCCTGGGCTGAAAAAACAACTGGCATGAAAGCACTTTAATGAAGGCAAATTATGTATGCAGAGTCAACAGAACGTCAACTCTAGGGGGATAGATTCAGAATTGACAACGAGGTCCCTAGTGTTCTAATCTTTAAATAACAATGTGTGTGTGTGTGTATATATATATATACACACTTGGATTGGTTACAAACTTGAAATTGTGAAATGTGAGCAGAAGTTAACAAAAAAATAACAGAAAAAAAAAATACAAAAGCCAGCTAAAGATGTAACTATATCCAAGGTTGACTGAGACTCGTTTGAAACAAGCTAAGTATTAAACCCATAGCTTTACTGTATGTCAATACAGAAATAATGAATGGTTCAGCAATCATTGTCCATCTGAACTGTGCACCATCACTCAGGTAGCCTGTGCAATGGTTCTGTTAAAATCCAACATTCCTGACAACATATAGACTGTGCTATACAGTATGTATAGTAAAAAAAACCATCCCGTCCCCCTTCCCCAATAATTTATGTCTGTTTTTTCAGTGATTTTGTTCACTTCATGGTCCACTTTCAGTAAACATTACATTTGCTAACGAAAAATAGAAACAACTCCAACCTCTTCCCCCCCCCCCACCCCTCCCACCAATTACTCTCCACCCTTCCATGTTTGCTTTTCCTTCATTTTTTTTTCTTTCTTACCTGTAACAAAAGAACATGTTATGACTTTACGGGAAGGTTCGTTCTCATCTAATGATGACAATCTCGCCAACAAGTACAACAAACTCCAAGCCCTCTAGGCTATATTCCTAGCTTCTGGTCCACTAATGTTTGCACAAGTTTTACACTATTCATAATACTCTCTCATAATGCCCTTTCAAGTGTGAATAATTGTTTTCTGGCAAAATTATTCCATCCCGTCAACTTTCCTGTCAAACCAATTTTCGCTTCTGCACAGGCAAACATTTTCCCCACTTAGTGCTGCTATGGTATTCAGAGTGATGGCACATGACTAAGACTTGTATCCAAGGTCTCATGTCTATTCAGATGAACGGACGGTTGGCAATCAACGGGTATTGCTCGAACGTTCAAGACCCGGTGCAAACTATGACTTTATCTTGCTAGGTAGGGAGGAGAGGTTTAACTCATACTTGGTTTGAGGGTCCCCAAGGGGTGGTGGGCCAGGTTGGATAGAGAGGAGAGGTTGAAGTGAGGGGGGTGGGGAGGGTGAGTGGGTGAGGCGAAGGGAGGAACACCAGTGGAAGTGATAGCAGCAGTTATCTTGTGGGAGAGGGAAGAAGAAAAGAAAACGGAGGGAAAAGAGATGGAACAGAAGGGAGACAAAAGGGATCGAAGGAAAGAAGTGAAAGAGAAATAATGAAGGAAATTTCTCTAACATTTCTGCACAGGATAAATGCAGAAAAACAGTAACAGTTTTTTTCTTTTGTGTGCCTTCGTTTTAGGAGGAGAACGTGAGAGGAAATAGGGGTATGGGGGAGGGTTGAAGGCTTGCACATAACTTCTTTGGTTCAGAGGATTGTACGAATGTTAATATGGTGTTCTTATTCACTTTACCGTATAAAACATGTTGCATTGGTTGCAGAGTGAGCTAGTGCATACAGTAGGTAGAGACAAATAAGTAATGAGAGAAATGGTCATAAATTATATGAGAATTTTGGCTTCCCTAGATGAGGAATCAATTCAGCAATGGACTACAGATAAGTCTTCTTGACTGAAAGAGAGCAGCAGCACATCACACAGAAAAAAACTGAAAGCAAAACTCTGCTTCCTTCGGAAGGAAGCCATGCAGCCCCCAATAGCTTAATTTAATTAAGCTATTAATTAACCATCAAAGGAGCAGGTTTATAAAACCCTTCCCGTACTGTAGTTCTCGTTACCAAGGTTTGACTGATCAATATGAGGCATTCTACTGTTTTGGACAATTGACTGTCCAATAGAATCAACCATTACTACACTACCTTAACTGTACACTAAAAACGGAACAAATTTTTAAAGAAACCAAAGCCGTCCCAGTGAAACTGCAAGAAATAAAGAGCCTGTGCTTCATATAAGGTTATTAAGTTTTAAATAGGACGTGAACCATTGGCATGTAATTCATATTGTGCAATATTTACTCAATAGGTGGGAAATGTTTGTCGTCATAGTAACACATGTATCAACTTTTGGAAAGCATATATTCTGCATAAGACTGGGATACATCAAACTGGGAACAAATTGCATTCATAAAAGATCAAGGCAACTGGGGGGGGGGGAAGGGAGCAGTGAAATATGCCCTTCGAACTTTGTAATTGAGAGTAGGCGTAGCAAGTAACATAAATCCATACACTCCCTCAAAAATAGAATAAATTCAAAAATTATCTAGCAATTTGTTATATTTATGACCCTTAACTGAGTTTGGTTCCAGAGAGATTGAACTGCCAACTACCATGCACAGCAGTCACTGGTTAATGCCCAAATGTCAATGACATTTCTAAATTATACAGACAGTCAGAATTTTGTTTTGAATCATCATCTCTCTGAGGAAGGGGAGGAGGGGGAGGGGGTGGGAGGAGTGGGAGCAGCTGACCTGCTGTTTAGTGGAGAGAAAAGGGGCAGAGAAACCAGCCGTGTTTTTGTAGTTGTGGTCTCAATTCATGAACTTTGCATCAATGTCAATGCACAAGCAGTAAAAGCCCACCGTTCCTTGCTGTTTTCTTAGGGCATCATCTCCCCCGTTTTCTCTCCGACAGTCGATTCCATTTCGCTAATGTATTTCATCAGACGGTGAAAGTGACCTCCAAAAACCACTTTGCAGGGTATTTTTCATTTTAACCCCTTTCCTCTCTCTCTCATCGTAAAAACAATCCCCATCTTCTACATCAGCTGCTTCAGAGATGTCCAATCAAAATATAATTTACTCATTCTCTTACAGGCCCATCATCTCAATGCCATGCACTTTGTCAAGAGGAGTTCTGAGATTTTGAACAAATAACAAATGACCCGAGATGGAGAGGAAATAGCAGAAAAATAATCATGCAGCTTCAAAAGCTGAATCAGATTTCTGAGGCAAATTAAGTGTAATTTATCTATTTTACAGTACTAGCCAGTTGTATCAATTACATTATTGAGAATACATAATCTGTCACTTCCTACTAGAACTGGGTCGTAACACTACTTACTGCAACAGTCAATATGAAGGTCTTTCTCCATCATTGGGATGCAGGTTCCACCCAAAAGAGATTGGGGAGGGGGAGATGGGGGATATGGGGAGGGGAGATGGGGGAGGTGGGAGATATGGGGGAGGGGGAGATGGGGGAGGGGGACTTGGACAAATTTTTGGCTTTCATAACCACAATCTTGTGTTTACAAACAGCCCTGTGGCAATTAATCACTACTTTATTGTTACAGTATATTGATTGAAATAATTTATTTTACGACATTACCATGGAGACGCACACTAAATAGCCCCTCAAATAGGTTGGATCCATTAATTCCCAGGGTGGGGGTGGGGCATTGGTTGACCATGGCTTTATCTCAGGGAACCTCTGTCATTTGTTTTGCAACCAAACCATCAGGAAATACCAGGTGATTCTGATAAGGTAGGCGAAAACTTCCAGAATTTACCCATCAATAATGACTGTTCTTCCAATCCCAACCTACTCAACTATTTAGAACTTTATCAATCTCTCCTAGATCAATTAAAATAGCAAACGTTTTACCCTCCTTTTCACATAGAATGACTGATTAAAGCAAAAAATTTTCCTGCATTTTCCCAAGGATTTTAGTATTAACTAATACCAGGTAAACCTTTCACCCTTCTGGCTTTTATTCTTTTCCCACAATAATCATTCAATTTTCTTTATTTTCTCACTACAGGTTGTGACCCCAAAGGTCACAACAGGTATGCAGCTACCACAGGTTGTGATAGATTTCCCTCAGTGATAAAATGTCAACTTGGAGGATGGAAAGAGGAGACACACACACACACATACATACATACAAGCCATCAGATAAGTGCAAAAAGTGAAAGGGAAAGTAAGGAATGACCCACAGTGGTGGTGCATCAGGTGCAAAGATCAGCTGGAAAAGCAAGGTATGGCAATGAAGGACATTGGATCTAAAGAATTATCTACCCTGGGCCAATTCCAATATGGTGGGAGGAGAGAGTGGGTGGAATAAATCCATGGGAATAATTTGTTTTGAGGATGTTTTGAGAACCCACGATTTAAACCATCAAGGAGGAGTGACATGGAGGAACAGCAATGTTCAAGTACCTACAAACATTTCTGTGACATTTTTTACTGAAACAGTCCATACTATGCACATTATAATGCAACTGTACAGTAGATCTTCTGGGGGGGAACAGTCAAGTGCTTAGTGTTTTAATGTGCAGCAACTCGATGACGAATTACGCTTTTTGGGAAAACATCCTTAACTGTACTTCCTTATGCTTGGGGTAATTAGCCAAGAAGTTTTGTACGGTCAAATTTTGTACGGTCAATCATGTTTTACTTTCCAGTCCAAGCTCAATAAAATACAACAACTGTATAATAGGTGACAAGCCACTTTCCCCACCTCACTGAAAATTAAAACTTATACTTTACTCCACTTGGGTAATTTCCCTCTAGATAGCAACTACCACTCTAACAAAACATTTACAAAAGGGCTAGTTGGTTTATGTGAACAATGTACACCAGGA
>KN884590.1:64748-75807 GCA_000934455.1 Apostichopus parvimensis
AAGGAGAAGGAGAAGGAGAAGGAGAAGGAGAAGGAGAAGGAGAAGGAGAAGGAGAAGGAGAAGGAGAAGGAGAAGGAGAAGGAGAAGGAGAAGGAGAAGAAATGAATTAAGAAAAAAAGTATATTGAAATATTTACATACATTTGGCATATCAATGACTTGGCTGCTACGTTAGATAGGATATAACAAAGTTGATCTTGTCAATTAAATTGATGGATTTAATTTTCAACAAGTTAATGCTTTCATTTCGTATAACGTAAACGAAATGGAAAGGGGGCGAGGGGTAATAAATATTCTTCTTTCTACCGAAACAATTGCAATTTATCGCCAAACCCACCGTACCCCCAACCCATCCCCATCCCATCACCATCCCATCACCCTCCCCAACCCATCCCCAATTTATCGCCAAACCCACCGTACCCCCAACCCATCCCCATCCCCACCCCCATCCCACCATATACCATTGGTTACTGAGCTGTTACCGTACTTTGTTTTCTGCAAACTTGATTCCTGATCTGGCAAATCGCAAGAAAAGTGATTTCATCAGTGTTGAAGAGATATGAATTATTTCCATTAATGATGATCGAGGCTATAGAAAGGAAAAAGAATTATGCTTACCTCGATTATCTTTGTAGTACTTTTATTTAATTTAAAACGCAAATTACGTCCTCTGATAATAAACGACGATACGTTGTTAACGCTCAAAGTTGATTTTATATATGATATCCAACTGAGTATTGACTATGTATAATACATGTACATATCTAGTGATTGCAATTGATTTCGCTACATCCTGTAAATGTCCTCATTACAGTATGCGAGGTTATTGTACTCATCTCCAACTCAGTTTTATTATGATAAGAGATCCGTTTAAACAAATCCTCTTTCGGTTCTATACTAATTGATTGGTGATTGGAAACCTTGAGATGGAAATCATAATAGAGCCAAATATGTTTCGATGGGATTGTTATCTAAAGGAAATTCGTTTGTTTCCATGCTTGTAGTTAATAAACTAATTGTTTTGTTAAAGTTTAATTAATATTGTTTATAAGTACGTAATATAGAGATCTCAAGAATATATATTGCATAGTAATGCTTACATAGGCTATATTTAAGCATGCAGTACCACGTACGGGGACGTTAGACTCGCTCTAATACATTTGTTATCTTATAATATTTTTTTAAACACACTGTCGCTATAACCTGTTGCATCTGCATGTTGTAACCAGCTGTAAATGGGCGCTTTGGTGGCGTAGGAGTGTATTTGGAGATATATGTCAATAAAAGGAAGTAGATTATTGGGTATAATGAACCGACTTCTTTACAGATTCGAGTTAAGTCCGAGTCCCAAGAAAATATGAAACCAATTGCCGACGGAATCACATGCGGGATATCCTCTCCGTGATTTTTTGAAAGTCCGTTCATGGGATATGAAGTTTGTTGTGCATGGGAATTAAAACTATTGCAAACATCACATGATCTATTATCAATCTGATCTATAATCATTATTTGGGTGGTGTTCAAGTAAAGCATATTTCTTCTCAATTTGCTGAAATTCTGACTGAAAAGAATGAGGTGTATTTCGCATAAATAGGACACACCGCTATGATCAACTTCCCGGAGAAAGGAAGGGTGTATCTGATAATAATAGTTTACATTCAACTTACAGCAAACAATCATATCTAGAGTATAGGAGGAACAAGATATTGTAGAATAGTTTTTAATTACAAATCAAATGATATATTGTCTGTCACCGGCGGAAGCTCTCTTCGTTAAGATGTATCTGTTTAAATAAGTTTTCTTCTGTATAGTCTTTAACTTAAAGTATTGATGATGATTAGTGGCAATAAACTGGTCTCACGCATGCTCAGACCTAATCTTGAGTATGGTTCTCAAATCCCGATGACAAAGATGTTCTGGAGAAATAGATTGTATACCGGTACGTAGACCTACTATACTCTGTTAGTTAATTCCCTTTGCGAAGGATGTTATATGCTACATATCAGTGGAAGAGGAAGGGGTAAATATACTCCCAGTTTCCCCACTGAATTAGATAGTAGTGAACCTTTATAGACTGGCTGTATTCGGACAAAAAAATGACGAGAGTTACTGTAGGGTCGTTGAATGCGACCCCTATGTAGGGAGTCTGTGATTGTTCCCTCAGAAAAAAAAAAAAAAAAAAATTAGATGTCAAATTGTATTTTCTGCGGAATATTTAAACTATATTGTATCTATAACGAGATATTTGTCTGTGCAAACCAACATAACTGAATTATGGAAATATACCCCCTACTGAACTCCCACCTAATTACTTCCGATTGACGATGGATTTGGGGCTAACCATTCCCCCCTTTAAGCACGCCAATGTGCACCGTGCTTTAAAAGAGCAAGTATATCCAGTATTACGACTGTTAATGACATTTCATTTGCCATTTTTGGACATCACCGTTTGTTTCCCGAAATTTCTGTGTGTGTTTGGGGGGGGGGGGGGCTAGGGACTCTGTCCCCCACCCTCATCTGGGTACGTCACTGTAGTGTCCCCTATGACATATAGGGTTATACCAGACGTCCGGATTTAGTTCCCGGATATGGCCTCTTTTTACCGGATCACGTTGACGACCGGGCGGGTTTATATAATATGGCTTACAATAGCAGGATTTATTCTATATTTCTTTAACCAAGTCTACCAAATTGTGACCAAGTTTGCCGTAGAAAATTGCTATTTTAGAAAAAAAATTGGCCGTAATATCAATCAAATAGGCCTTTAGTGACCATGTTTCATCATTATTCTAGAGATTTTCACAATATACATGTTAGTATTATTGACGGTGTTGGCCCACATGTTTGTTTATCAAACCTGCATACCTGTACGTAGGCCACTGTATACGTATGGCAGCATGTATAGTGACAGACACTCACTTCCGTGTCTAAGGCGTCTCAATGCATAAGAACACCTTTCTTGTTATTTCACTCGAGCTAGAGTTTTCGTGTTAACTAGATGTACCCCAGTAAGGGCGTCTAGAACTTTAAATTGCCATAAATATCTACAAATGGCATTTAATAAAATTATGTTTCTTGTGGAACTAAATTAAATATGATTAGTTGCTGGGATATATTTTTCTTGCATAAAAAAGTAATTAAATTTGGATTTTTGCATGTAGACACTCTTCAAAATATTTTTTCTTCAAAGGGGAGGAGGAACAGCCGCCTCTTTCTTTATTGCTTGTTGGGTAGATTTTATAAAGTCCTTATATGTCAACCAATTTTCAGCCCTTTCCCCCATTTCAGTAGTTCTCCCTACCAGGTTGTAGAGTCGACGCAGATTCGTACTGGAATATGTTAAGATGCCCTAGCCGATTAGGATTCCCTTTCTGGTCAGCAGATATAGTAACTTTATGCTATGAATTATCAAAGTTAGAGTTGATCAAGCGCTTGTTTGGTTCCGTTATTTGACTAGCTGACAGTTCTTCTATCATGTGACAATAATCTCCAGACGTTTTGCATTTTCTAGGTAAGGTCAGGTATTACACGATTACCAAACATACATTGTTTCTAGCACGATGTGTAATTATTACAAAGTCTTCGTCATCGTTTGAAGAAATGATAATTTGCAGCCTAATGTTAAGTTGTGTGCGCATCTAGCTTGCAGTAGGCTTGTCCGGCTTGGTAGGCTAGCTAACATTGTAGTTGGTACATGACAATGTAAACGTAGTAGTAGGCTACTAGTAGTAGTTGGCTAGGCCTAGTACAATGTAGGCTTATGCCATGAAGTATAGCGGTGGGGCTTGCTCAATCTATCAAGATTTCCATCAAGAAAGGCCCACTGATAAGCTTGTTACATATGAGAACCTACAGTATGATCAACAGCTTTTTATAAACTACCTGCCATGTGGTGAGCTAGACTACTATTCTGTTCGGTGCCACACACATAGGCCTAATTCAATTGCAACCCATAATGCTAAGTTTAAGCCTCTGTTGTTATCTTCTTTCCAACTTATCCTAGACATATACAGTAATGTTTGCACAGGGTATATGGGTACCCACCCGACACGATACTTCCCGGTTCCTATTTTATTACCCGAATTTAGCAAAGTGTGATTATAATTTTTTGTTTGCAAACCGATGGTTAGCCAAGATTTTATCATTGACTTAGTGTGGTGTAAGGCTACCATGTTGTCGAAGAAAACAGCAATTCTGAAAGTATTCCATGGATATCTTATAACTGCATCACAATTTCAGCGAATAAATAGACGGTTAGGCTAGATTTGCCCATTGACTTAGTGTGGTGTTAGGCTAGTGGTTGAAGATAACAGCAATAATGAAAGTATTCCACTGAAAAGCTTAACTTCTGTACCATACAAAATTTAAACTTCATCTGTTACAAGAAAGTGTAGAAAGACTGATGCTGCTGAGTTGGCTAAAAAAGGAACCTGTTTTCTGTAACAACATTTCATTACTATATAGTAGCTAGACGTTGGCACTGTGCCTCTAAGCTGCAGCTGCCTATTTTTTTTTTGTCAATTTTTTTTTGCTGTCCTGATTGCAAAATAGTGTGCAAAAATCCTCTATTACCATAGCCAAGCTTAGATAAATGTGATCATTTAGGCATGGAAATGTAAGGCTGAAATAGCATACAGTAGGCTATGTCGCCTATACACCACCAGTGTGTCACAATCTGAGGATGTGAAAATTTGTCAGAAATCACTGTATCGGAGGATAGCAAACATGTTGGCCAGAAATGAAATACACAAGAGGAGGCCAAACATGACTGATTCTTTGGGGCTTTTTCTGCATGATTTTCATTATTTATGGCACAATGTACAAATTTCTTCTGAAATATGATGTCCCTTGTTCTTTGTTTTTGGTTGATAGTTAATTAGTCATCGTTCCATATTTTTTCTCAGGGTGAAATCAGTTTTCTGGCCAAAATGTTTGTCTTCTTCAGTTTTTGGTTACCAATCCAAATACTGTCCTAACATTGTTAGTGCATGTCACAATGAAGCCTAACCACCTTGACAGTTACATGCATTGTTGGTGTTTTTTTGTCATATTACTAGGGCAAAAAATCAGGAACTACAGATTTGCATTAATTACAAAATTGAAAAGTGCCAATGATTTGCAACCTTCCATGTACAATTTTAGTATTAAAAGTAAGAGCATGCGTTGGAAAGCTTACAGTAGGTTCATACTAAATAAACAGGTTGGGCTGGTGGAGTTAGCTCAAGTCATGTCAAACAAACAGAATCCACATAATTAGAGTAATTAGAGTAGTACTTAACATCTTTTCCACATGATTTCCTGCAAGGCTACAAGTCTATATGTACAATTGTTTCTAACCATATTCAGACTAATGTTCAACAGTAGTTTTGTGTCATCATGTTCAGTTATAACTTTTTATCACCTTTATCAATACTTATAATTTATAGCTTCTTAGTGGGATGCTTCAATATTGCTTATATACAGTAATATTTAAGCTCCCGGCCCACACATTTGTGATTTGTCAGAAATATTTTGACATTTAGAGGTACATTAGTTCACATTAATAATTGTGTTAATTTTGCAAGTTTTCAATCATACAGAGATACTACCATGTGACATCAAGACATTCGGTGCTATTGAGAACCCAAGAAATTTGAACCAGGATGCCAGCTGCAGACAAAAAACAATTATACCTCGGAACATCCTTGGCTGATTTGAACAAACAAGTTGAAAAAAATGTTAACAAGAAGGACCCACAAAAGTAAGATTCTGATTTTGTTTTGTATTTATGTACAAGTGATCGTACTGTATGCCCCACATTGCTCCATGCTTGTGTCCCAAACATTTGTTTTGTAGACGGAAAAGAGCAGTAAGGCTACGAATTGTTAATTTTTATGTAAGTCAGTTACTGCACTCATTCAAAAAACATTGTAAAATGGCTATTTGATGAATGTTATCCACTATTTTGGCTTGCATATTTTCTGGGGGGGAGGGGGGTGGGGGTGAGACAAGAGAAAATTCATTTCAATATAGAGAAACATTCCTTATTCAGACCATGTTTTAATAGTGGCTCAGTCTAACATACCTTCCTATATAAATATATCCTAATGAATGGTTTCTATTCTTAATAAACCACAATGCTTTGCTGGTTTGGCTTGAGAAGTTGGCAACTCTTGATTCAATGGAACTGTCCACATAAGCAGGAGGTAAAGATTCATGTTCTGTTCATCTCTCTTCCCAGGCTTGCAAAGACAGCTGATAAAGTTTTGGGTGCTGCAGATGGTGCCTACAAGAGCTTAGATGAAGAGAGAGGTTTTATTTTGTACATGAGATATGTCTTTTGCTGGAAGATAATACGACAGTCATCTGCGTACAAGAAGGATTCAGTATGTATTGAAAAATCTTAGTTATAAACTTTTAAATAATAACCCTTTTAGAGGTGTATTTTCACATAGCTGCATATTTTGTTTTTTGGAATTTATAAGTCACAGCATGTTAAGTCTTGGTTTTTGTTCCTAAACTTTCCCCATAACATTGGAATGTTAATTTTCTATGTTTGAATTTGTGGTAATATTATTCATGTAATTTATTGGAGTGACTCAGTGAAGTAAAAGAATGAAGTTAACCCACAACCAATGCTTCAGTTGCTATAAGTGGGGGCAATGCAAACATTGTAGGCCTGAAGTTTCATTCTTTAATTTTGAAGTACTGGAAAGTAACATTTTAAAAGCAATGGGTATTACCGGTTGAATGCAAATGGGAAGTTAATATGCCCTGCCCACAACTGAGCACTTTTGTGTCCTGCCGAAGGAAGAACTAATGTAAACATGGTGATGGCCTTTTGTTTTGTGAAGATGCATGTATGTACAGTAATACCATTGTTTATAAATGTGATTCATCAAAAAGTACATGAATGGTTGTTTTCCTTCATACTTGGTAGGAAAATCCACTTCAGTGGCTACCTAAAACCCTTGAAACATAACCATAAAAGTAAAGCTTGGATAAACTTCAGAATGAATTTATACACGTAGGTCCACATTAGTGCAAACATCTTGCTAATTACTCAAAGTCAACGTTGGTTGTAATTGAAAATCATTAAGCCTTATATGGCTCTTCGGTTTATCGTTTCTGATCTCTAGTTGAGTTTCAACTTTCGGTCTTTGTTATATATCCTACTTTTGTTTTGATCTTTATAATCAGACTTTGTTGGATTAAGTGGGCAATCAATTCTAAAAGCATCAAATTATCTTCTTCGTTTCTACTTGAGACATCCATTTTTGTTCTTTAGTTTTTTGGGGGGTTAAACTTAGGGTCTGCAGAGGTGTGAGAAATGTCTAATGCATTAGAAAACAAATCTATTATTTAAAGAAGGCTAAAATGCTGCACGTAGGACAGAAAAAGAATGTTTGCTATTAGCAGAAGTGTGTTAAAAGTTTGATATTTTGAATTTGTCTTTTGCAGAAATATTATGACAATTTCTTTGGGAACAAGAACATTAAAAGGGCAATAGACCATGCTGATGAACTGTCAGGCTCATTAGAAAGCAGGTAATGTTGAGTGATCCATTAATATTTTGCATATACTATATATATGGAATATCAAACATGTGCATTGTTAAGGGGAGTGTATTATACTCTACAGACAAGATAAGCAAGTACGTAGAGGTTACTAGTGATTTGATGCTGTTGTCATGGCAGCAAACTATTAAACCAAAAGTGTTATATTTATGGGTCCTAACTGCTAATTAAAAATAATTATGGGGTTGCTGAGTACCTAGAATACAGAAGGGTATAATACTGTACAGATCAGCGCATCACAGTACAGTCAGTATTTAGTATAATATAGTACACTCCAGCCCACTACAGTACACTCCAGCCCACTACAGTACACTCCAGCCCACTACAGTACACTCCAGCACACTACAGTACACTCCAGCACACTACAGTACACTCCAGCACACTACAGTATACTCCAGCCCATTACAGGACACTCCAGCCCACTGCAGTACACTATAGCCCACTATAACACTCCAACCCACTACAGTACACTCCAGCCCACTACATTCAACTCCAACCCACTTCAGTACACTCCGGCCCACTGCCGTACACTTCAACCCACTGCAGTACACTCCAGCTGACTACAGTACACTCCAAGCCACTACAGTACACTCCAGCACACTGCAGTATACTCCAGCACACTTCAGTACACTCCAGCCCATTACAGTACACTACCTGTACAACTCCCTTAGTGCAGTAGTGAACAGTACCGCACTGCCGTTTGCAAGTCAGATAAGTTGTTTGCTTTTATGAGATAATAACTGCTTTATGATGAAACATAATCTTACCTGACTGTATGGGACTAAGCCCGCTGCAAACTCTCAAGTTAAGTGTAGAACTGTCAAAACATTTCTTCTTGGAAGTGGAATAAATTTGGTGTAATTTTAGCAATGTAACACATGATCTCTCTGTTGCAATGGTGTAAGCATCTGGTCAAGCATGGTTTAACTCTTCTCTCAGGTATCAAGATAAAAAGGAGGAAGAAGAACTAAAAGACAAGTTATCCAAAGGAGCAGAGCAAGAAGCAGTGAATGGTGATGTAGATGGAGCTCAGCAGAATGGAGTTGAGGATTTACCAGAGGAGAAAACTCTAGGTAACGATGGAAGCCATTTTCTTGATAACACCATTATTTTTCAATTAACCTTTAACTACCATCATCTGCTGTAGAAAGGGACGTGTGTTTTTTTTTGCTTCTTATTCATGATCCCTCTATTTACTTTGTTGACTATTTTGATTTGATTTCAAGGAACGGACGGTTGCTTGAGAGCGAAAGATCTCTATGATGCTATCAGAGGCAAGGATTTCTCTGTCTTAGTGATGGATGTCAGGAGTTCAAGTCAGTACTCTGAATCACAGATTAAAGATATCCCTTCCATCAACGTACCCATGGAAATCATAAAAGCAGGGTAAGAGATGACAGCTCACCTCTTTAATGGTTGTTATTATTATTGATATTGATCTAAAGTGTGTAATTACTGAAAGTAAAACATTTTGGATCCTAGTAGCACTATCACATGATGGATTTTCAAATGACAGCCCCCAGACAAGATTTTTAAATTACAGTAGGATGGCTCCCAAACAGAGGAAGATTTTTCTCAGCAGTGTGGACAAGTTATTCATATTTAAGGATAAAAATGGATGGTTGGGTTTGTGTCCCTTTTAATGTAAATACTACTGAATTGGTCCTTGGTTAGTCTGGTTGGCTGATGCTACAAGGTAATCTCTTACATACAATACCAAGACAATCAGTGCCACCAAATAAGTCTGTTTAATCATTTCCAACTTGTGTGGTGGTGTAAACAATCTTGTTGTTCTCTTTGGTATTTTGAGCGTCAATAGTGCCAAAACATTATGCATGCATCTCAGCATTGAACTTGCTTATGATGACCATATATCTTCCCATGAAAATGTCTTTGTACATTTTTAGGATGATTCTTTCTGTTTACTTGGTCTGAAGCGACTGTAGTACGAAGCCTTAGAACTCCCAACTGCTTTGTCTAAATTGCAACTTTGTAGTTCTTCTAATTAGCCTTTTGTTTGATATTCCAGTTTAGAGTTTGCCAAGCAATGCATACATAGATGAATGTGACATTTGTCATTGCATGATCACAACTAGTAGATATCTCCTAATAGCAAAACACTATTTGATTTTTCTGAAAGCATGAAGAATCACAGCCATCAACGTTGCAGGCAATACGTTTGCTGTTTAGCATTTAAAGTGTAACATTATGCACTGGAATTTGTGAAATAACTACCAGCTTCTTGTGGTACAGACAAAACAAGTCATTCTAATACTCAAGACAACAATAATGTTCCATGTTTCTCTGAAGCGATCAGAGCTTGTTTTTTTAAATTTAGATCTTTGGTTTAGGGCAACATTGTTGACCTTTCAGAAGGATTTGTCGTCAGTTTTCAGACTAGAGAGACTGTCAAGGGATTTTTTTAAAGTAAGGTAGTCAATGTTTTTCTGAATCATTTCCTTCATAGAGCAACGGTAGTGGCTATTGAGAAAGGATTATCGGTAGATTATCGGAAGGAGTGGAACCGTAGAGGTCATTTTGATTACATTGTTCTGATGGACTGGGATTCAACTGTGGGTGGTGTAAAACATGGTTCAACTCTTGCCAGCCTAAAGGATGCCCTCTATAAGGTATGTTGTTATTGAGGTGTGTTACTAACCATTGAGCTTTTACTCAATGGTTAGACAAACTGTGTCGCCATCGGCCTTATTGCTGATGGCTCCTGAGGTCTTTAGCATAGGAAATGCTGTCACAACAGAATACAAATGTATCTGGTTCACCATGCTAGACTGCTGGAAATATTGTTCACATTGCTAAATAATGTTTACTATATGTGACAAAAATCTCTGTAAGCCTTCAGAAGTCAAACTTGTATTTTTTCCACAACGGTTTTGAAAAGATTTCAAACATGTGGGTAATATCAAGTTGCTCATCAAAGTATTGTTTAGCAACTCCCATTGTTATAAAGTCTTCCATTGTGCAGTGGCAATTCAATTTAGTGTCAGTCCACAAGGACTGAAACATTGAACAATGGTGAATTATGACTCAATTCAAGATAATTGAATGACCTGTTACAAGTCTAGCAACCATCGAATGAAATGGACTGACTTGTTACAATTCTGACTCCATTCAAGATAATTGAATGACCTGTTACAAGTCTGGCAACTATCGAATGAAATGGACTGACTTGTTACAATTATGACTCCATTCAAGTTACTTGAAATGACCTATAACAAGTCTGACAACCATAGAATGGACTGGCCTGTTGTAAATCTGGCTCTTTTCAAGAAGGTGTTTATACTTTGCCAAATCAATCATTTTATTCATTCATTCAAAATATCTCTACAGTGGGACTCTTTTAAAACTTTGAAGCATGAGCCCCTCATCTTGGAAGGAGGCTACATGGACTGGATACTGAGATACCCAATGTTTTCCACCAATTCTCGTGTCACCAAACCCCCAAGTTATGACAGCTTGATGAAACCCAAGAGCTCTTGTAAGTAT
>KN884590.1:93263-121185 GCA_000934455.1 Apostichopus parvimensis
CTATCGGTTAAGATGATACAAAGGTGACAGACATGTTAGTTAATGATATACAGCAACGCTAATATCTTGAAATTTAAAATACCGTTGTCTCCACTGTGCAAAGAAAGCCCTTTCAATAGATAAAAAATTCTTGTACCAATCATAGATGAATACTCCCATTTCTGAAGAAAGTTTGACAATTCATGCTTGGATTTGAAAATTAAAACCTTCCTAGACAGTGTCCTAATGAAGCTACTTTCTGCAAAAATGAATGTTATCATCTTTTAAGATCTCACCTAACCCCAAAATATCTTTTAAAACATGAAGGACATTCATAAGCTCCCCAAGTCTGTTGTATACATCATTCAGCCTTGTGAAGACACCATGTCTCGTAGGGACATCAAATAACTTCTGGAAGTGAGCCACCATATCGTCTGCTTCTGTTGACTTCTTCTTGACTCTAGACTCTGACTCCTTTTTCTTTGAATGAAAATATCAAATGCAAGAATTCTTTGTTTGAGTACATAAGAAAAAATAACATGTGAATTACATAATCAGGTGCTACATATCTTGATACTCCTAAAGAAATATCATCAATTATCAATTAATTATCAATTATCAACCTTTAACTTCTGCAACTCTGTCATTTCTGCTTGCGCTTCTCTCTCAGAGGCCCAGAGGTCCAACCAATGTCTTATGGTGGGTACTAAATGTTGATTTGATTGTTCACACCACCACTCATGGTATCGGTGAGATACACTCTCGTTTATTAAAGGAACGTCCAACCTACCAGAACCATAAGATACTGTCCGATTGAGTTGATTAACCATCTACAAAATGAACAGAAAAATGGTGCAAAATAGAAATGGGATAAATATCAACAATGTTTTGTGTGTTAACATCAATTCCATGTCAGCACTTCAAGTTCCTCACTTTGACAGAAAATCGTTTTGTCTGATTTCAGCATGTAGTTTTACTACTCACTAGTCAGATTTAAAATTATTCATAGATCTCCAGGATTTCCTTCCCTGAATTTAAGTTTAACAACGACAAGAAAACTACAAAAGTGGAAGTTTGAATTTACACTAGATGTGTGGCATCAATGTAAGTGCTGAATCATTTTAAAATGGAGGACTTCTTAAGGTTGAACATCAGGTACAGGTATAATTTTTGGTAAAACTATTTGTAAAGCAATCGTGAAATAGTTTCATTAAGCAAGTGTTTCTGACATGAATGGAGCAGTGCTAGAGAAGAACATTAATTTACATTGTATTTTGTCTGTGTAATAATCATTAATTAAAATCTTCTGTTAAACATGTTACCCAATTCTGTGAATACCATCACCTCCCCCACTGGCAGACCTTTACAACATATAAATTCAACAATGACACTTTTACAGAAACCTTCCATCTTTTTGGGCCACATCTATGTGACTTCTTGATTTTTATACTTTTGATCGTACCATGGAGCTATCACCGAATAGGTGATAGCTCCATGATCGTACTAATTCATCATTTAAACGACCTACAGGAGTTTTCTCTCTGTTTCCTTCATTAACATTACAAGTCTAATATCCTGGATACAAGGTACTCAAATAACTACCTGACCCACTCTATCCCATTGCTTGGAGTGAGGCCCACTTGGAGCTTCTTTCTTCTTAGAGACTGTTTGTGTTGACTTGCTACTGACGTTTTGCTTTGACCAAATTGAATCTCTGTCCAAAAAAAAAATAATAATAAAAAAATAATATTATATTTAATTCTTTCAGTTTCAGTTGTAACGTTTTGCATTCTATGCCAGATTTAATTATGCCTGGTGCAACTTTTAAGGTACGTTATCGATCCTTTAATGATCACTGTTACATCAACTATCATGCAACATTGAAGACAAAAAGCATCTTTAAAGCGACCAGCTGCATTTCATCGTTAAACTACTTAAATTCCATTGACTGTAACAATGCTCAATACATAGTATGTGCAAGAAAGCCAACCAAGTATTTCTTCTGGTGGAGCAAAAAAAAAGAAAGATGATATGATTTTGTCTATCTTATGATGTCCAGTAACAACTGTATCCCATTCCAAACATGCAAAAACAGGGAATTATAGGAGTTGTTAATCTATTTTTCTGGGACAATACTATACAGAAAATTTTTACATAATTTTCTCAATGCCTGATTTCAAGAAGTGCCACTATGAGATGAGATATTTTACATTCTTTTTCGTTTTTATTACCATACATGTACAAAGTGAAAATAAACTTGAAATGATGAAGAACAAGCTGTATAAATGTTAGAGAATGTGTTATCTAGATATATTACCTGATGTACAATTCTCTCAAGGTCTCCTTTGTCTCTCTTGCAGTTTGTAGGGCTTCATCCAACTGGTGCACAATTTCATCTTTCCTAAACAAAGGCATATGCTTATAATTACCTATAAAATAGTTACAGAATTTTTTCAAACATCCTTTATTACATTATTTTTCTCTCTGTCTTTAATGATGATGATTTCCTAATGGTCACTTATTCTGATAAACTAGTTTTGCTTTTGTTATTATACATGTGCAGTAACTTTTAATTTGCTTCACCATGCACCTTGGCTTAAAATTTTGTCCATGTGAGAAAAAAATATGAATTGAAGCTCACTGTTCAAAAAAAAAAATTCTAAATGGTTACAAAAAGGAAAAACACAAATCTCACACCAATTCTTCATTTACCTATTCAAACGAGGGTCCTTCCGTAACTCTTGCAAGTCTCTAATAAGGGACCTGCTCAGCTTATGAAAACCTTTCAAGTCTTTCTGTGAGGAGATTGAAAGAAATTACATCATCAGATGTGACTAACCACACTGTGTTATATTGGAAACAGTCACAAAAACAAGTTTAAAACCATGCAAATCTTCTCAAAGAAATTTCTTGCCAGTATAAAACGAGTCAGAAAGTTCTGTCTTGCAGTATGCGTTATTTTTGGTGAATGACATTGCATGCAAATCAACTGAATGGCCCATACCTGAGTAATGAGAATTTTTCTTCTACCTGTCTTATCTTCCATGGCTACTTAGGCTCCTCAGAGTACAGTAGGATACTATCAAAGATAAAATAAAGAAGAAAAAATATGTTTAAGATATGTGAATCTATGAAAACTTCCCAAAAGATAATATTACTTTGGAAAATCTGTTGTTTCCCTTCTTCTTTTTGGTTTGTTTGGGAAGACCTAACAAATTTTGTAAAAGCTTGAGCTTAGAGCTGTGTGCACACTAGATTAGAATTAGAAATGTAATTTACATTACACATATGGTTCTCAAAAGTGCTTGGTTTTACACAACGCACTTGGGATCTGTTAAATTACTGTACATGCTCCTAGGCTTAGCTGAAGTAGAATGCTTGTGAAATGAGTATTTGAACAACTGAGGTTGAATGTGAAGCACAAAAATATAATATAGGCTATAAAAATATCTATTATCATTGGTAGTGTCTATCTTTGTCACTGGCTAGCCTAATTAAAATAATAACCATTATGATAATTGTTGGTCTTTAGCTACCCTAGGCCTAGAACTAGAAGGCTACATAACTCTGAACAGGTACAATTTGACTTAGCATAGGACTAACGTACAGTAAAGGCATATGACAAAGTCGGGTATCCAACTGAATGACAGTACAGTATATGAGGCCTATCTTACTAATATTAATGACTACTAGTTAAATTAGTTAGGCCTAGCGTACAGTACAGTACCTAATGACATCAGTAACATTGTCCTAGGCCTAGCCTAGGCCTGTTTAGTGTAAGACTAATTAAGGTCGTAACGACAAATCTTAAAGATACTAAATCGGTTGTTCTAGTCTTTTACAATGAATAAAACAAAGCGAATAGCTTGAAAATGCCCACATTTGTTCACTTATTACGAGCTTTTTTCGAAATTACCGCTGCAGGCTTTTTTTCAATTGAGTTACCACATCCATATACCAAACTTTGTCTAGATTATGTATCTAGATCGGTATCTGTTGTTACAGTAAGTTTGGAGGAATCATTTCAGTAAGTTTGACCGTACCAAGTCATACATGCGCAAAGAAGTTTCTGAACAGTTTACGTCAAAAGGAAGTAACTACCGGTGGTGTTAACCCTGACAAAAACATACACTACAGAGCTGTACCAACAGCTGATTGCCTCGCATGTGGTTACAGTAGTTCCGTAAACCGAATTTGACTACAAACGACCAGACTTGAAATATCTATGTAAAGTTTTACAGGACGTCCTTATATTAGAAGTCATCAGACGCACAAAGTGTAAGATCGACAAAATCAGTCTTGTCTGTCATTTTCGAATTCTAATTCTAACCTCGAAGTCGTGTCCTCAACTGAGTTAGCCTAGGCTAGACGTTGTAAATTAAATCTGTAGCCTACGCCTCGGAGTTACATTGGGTCTTTCGTTGGCGGTAGTTATTTAACCGACGACTAATTATTAGGTACTAATTTAGAATCCGTACCAATCGACCCTACTTCCTAACCCCTAACCCCTACTTCCTAACCCCTACTTCCTAACCCTATTCCCTACTCCCTAACCCTATTCCCTACTTCCTAACCCTACTTCCTAACCCTAATTCCTAACCCTACTCCCTAACCCTACTTCCTAACCCCTAACGTTATTCTGCCGATTCGAAGTTAGCTTTCCCATTCATATGGTACGGATTCTAAAGTTAGACCAATTATTATTATATTATTTAATTACACAATTAACGTGAGTATATTTCTTCAAGAAATCCGGGGATGCTATGTTGATATAACCCCCCCCCCCCCCACCCTCGATCCCCATGTTTACATCAAAGGGTTAGTACCTACAGTTTGCATATGCCTTACATAATGTTACACTGTATTGTATGAACAATTAACTTTGTAAACAATTACAGATAAGGCCTCTACAAAAGGGACGTCAAACTGCTAAAATTTAAATTGTTCAGGGCGTTTTTAAAAAAGGGATGTTCCAGGACAGTATATCAAATCCGGTAACATTTTTAATCCGGGTGAAGTGCATGAAATTCAGTAAAACAATGAAGACAATAGCAAGGCCAAGCCCAAATGGCACAACTGTCTTTACATTTGATTAAGAGAGAGAGAAAAACAATTTGGTGTGAGCTTTTAACAATGTATTTTACCACAATGAAATCTGAATTTAAACAATGGTGAATTGTCTCTACAGAGAAATGGTACTAGGCCTAGTCTTCTTCTTGAAAAGGAACAATGATAAGGAAGAAAAATGGTGATATTCTAAAGAAAGAAAACAATATAAACAAAACTGAAACATTTTTCTGGAATTAAAATGGAGCCCTCCGCCACCCCCATCCTCTCAACTTCAAAATCTTGTGTATGCCACTTAACTGGTTTAATCAGTTTTTAAACACTGCACAGAAAAACGTTCGTCAGCCTTCTTTATGGAGAATGATACAGTTGTTCGTATAAGTTATTGAACTCCTTCATTCCACAGTAGTGTATTGTATTAATACAAAAAACAAAGATTTGTACTGTACAAGCAGGATCAATTAAAATTCACTCAATTGTTCTGTTTAGATTGGATGCATATATGCAAATATTTTCCTCTATGGCTTAATGAGTGCCTTACAGTAGCTCACAGACTAATCAGGCGAATATAAACAGGAGAGCCATGTTTATTCCACCAACGATTGGGTTAATAGCCACAACGCCTTGGTTAGACTAGTTGTTCTTTTTGTGTGGTATGCTGCATACGTCCCAGGGTCATTATCACATCAGATTTGCATTTTGAGGTGGCTTGTAAGTCCATAGCATTAACTATCACGTGTACAGGTAGGCTTTCTCAATTTTCATATATGATGATTTGAATTATTTTCTTTATAGCTGGAAGAGATGATGTAACTGAGTGAGTCTCCTTCACATCTACGATACAGATGCTTCATACTGTATGAGGATATCAAGGACGTTTGCTATTCTTCAAGTCAGTCTGTGAGCACTATGCTTCGGAATCTAAGCACCAGCCAAAAGGTAGCAATAGCAGTAGCTGTGCCTGTCTCTGTAGCTCTTCTGTATCTGCTCTTCAAAAGTAGAGACGAAGGTTTGTAAATTCAATGTTAATAAAGTAAAAGAAAAGGCACAGTTCTTTGGGCTTAAACGGTTATCTTCAGTAATAGTCCTTGAGGCTATTGCTACTGTATTGACGAAATGTGCCTTTGTACAAAAAAATGCAGAGCTACGTAGACCATGTTAAAGATTGCTAAAATATCGTAAGAGTAACTTTGGCTACTTTAATGTATGTACAGTAAGTTTGCAATGGAGGAAGTCTTCCAAACTTATTTATAAAGATTTCATATTGATTTTGCTTAAATTGGAGAAGGTATTGTTGTAGTGTGAACAGGCTTGCAGAACAACACAATGGCAAACCATTCAAATTAAAATGTGATCTTCCTACCAATTTTGTAAACAATTCAAACATTTAAATTTGTTTTAAATTTTGATTCATTACCAAAATATGAATACCAAAACCAGCTGCATGGGTACAAGGCTCTGCAGTAACAGACACCATCCTGTCCATGAAATCCTTCCAATGGAGAATAGAGCTCTATCCTAGCAATAATAGATACGGTGCATACACATACACTGTAACTTACAAGTGTTAAACAAATCTTTTTGAGCAATTTAACCTTATCAGGTGCTTCGTTGTTATTTGTGTATATATTCAGTTGCATTCCATTTAATTGTCTTTTTATTCTTGAAGAGTTTGAAAACTCTGACAGACGAGAGAAGAATCTGGTTATCAAACATCAGACCAGTCTTGAAATTAAAGTGCCTCGAGAAAAAGTTGGAGCAGTCATTGGTAGAGAGGGATGTGTCATTAATAAGGTGAGCAACATTTATGTAAAGGAATACTTTAACTGAATTCCAGTTACAAGTAGTATCTGTTTGTAAAGTAAAAGGACCTTAGAAATAAACATGCTTCTCTATGTATTTCTGTACATGGTTGAATCTCAGGGGTCTGCCATCAAATTTATGTACTTATTGGTTCTGGCTGAGAAACATTACTGTAAAGGAATACTTTAACTGAACGTGAAACTAATTTGATTGAATTTCAATTACAGGTAGTATCTGTTTGTAAAGTAAAAGGACGTTAGAAATAAATATGCTTCTCTATGTATTTCTGTACAGGACTGAATCCCAGGGGTCTCCCATCAAATTTATGTAGTTATTGGTTCCGGTTGGTGCCGGGACCACAGCCACCGCAGATCAAGTACTGATAATGTAAAAACATTTGTTTCTTCATGCACAGATTAGGGAAGCCACTGGTGCCAGGCTGAAATTCATGGACCATGATAAAAATGAAGATGGACCAAGAATGCTGGTGATTACAGGGAAGCCCTCCAGTGCCTTAGAGGCTGAACAGATGGTGCACAAAATAGTATCATCTCCAGTGCCACTGTCGGTAGAATTCATGGTACCAGTTCAAGCCGTGGGTCGTATCCTGGGTGAGATTCAGCAACAATTTACAGTACCTTCTGTGTTTACAGGGAAACAGGTACATTTGTTCATGGGTAGTTAAGAAGAGCAGAATTTGAAGGGAGATGTGGGGAGGGTCTGAAGGTGATGGTTGAGCTATGTAGAGAAATGTCATATCCTTATAACTATGTATATATGCCAAATAGAACCAGTTTTGTGATGTATCGCCTCCAACAAGTTTGTCTAAGCCTACAGAATCACATTTCTAAACTCTACCACCAATGCTGTATTGAATCCCCTAGGTGGGTTTGTAGAGCTGATGTGTTCCAGGTGTTTACAACCAGCAGGCTTCTTTCCACCAGGTTTTCAACAATTTAACAGTTTGCATAGACACTGTAAGTTAAGTTTAGTTACTGGCCATAGTGACATTTGTGTACAGCTTTGTTTGAACATTGAAGTATGTTATTGTTATGATTGTTTGCTCGAGAACCAGAAAATATGTTTGGGAAGTTTTATGACACAGTTCCTGGAGAGATAGGTAGTCACAAATTAGCTTGATTAGCTACTCTGAAACCAGCGTGTATATAATGCACTGTCGTGGTACCTTTTAGTGTGTATTGTTCTGACCAGTCTCCATGTTACTAAATTTACAGAGCCTGTGTGAATGTTTTCATACCCCTGCTTCTCCAAGACTGATGCTCTTGCAAAGATGAATGCAGTCGTACTGTACAACATGCAAGTTTCTGTATTTTTGTTGCACTTTGGATGTTTATCTTTCTCTTGTTTCTCCAGGAAAAGGTGGAGCTAATGTTAGAAGCATCATTAGAGCCTCAGGAGCTAAGATTCGAATCCCCAGAGAAGAAGAAAGTCTGGAGAAAGACTTCAGGCTTTGCACAATTCGCGGCACACCTGAAGAGATTGCAACTGCCAAGGTGAGGCATCTCGTAGTCTGCGTTACTATGGTCTTTTGCCAGAGATTTAAATAAAACAACAAAATGAAACACTTCTAACAACTTTTAAAACAAAATAAAGTAAAACTGTTAGCAAACTGCTTATCCACTAGAGATCCTGTGTAGGAGAATGTGTAACAGTCAGTTGGCCTTATGTTTTGACTTTTAACTTTTTTTCAACTTTTTTTCAACTTTTCTTCAACTTATCACACAATCAGACCTATGTATCACATCGTCACATCTGACCCATTTCAAAACTGTTCTGATTCTCAAAAAACTTTTTTTTACTTGTTTTAGGCAATGATTGAAGAAGAAATAGCTTTAGAAGAAGAGAAAAAGCAGAGGTTAGCAAACGCATCGGCTAATAGGAAACAAAGAAATCCAGATAAGGCAGGTGGGTGAAACTGTTTTATTTAAGTTTTTGTTCTTTTAACACTTGATATCAGTGTTTGATACCAGTGGAGACTAATAAGCACTTTCTGCTGAGAACAATTTACCTGGTATCAAATAGTGAACGTTGCACTTCACATCAAACTGGTTTGTATGTTGTCATACTTAAAAATCTTGTTTTCTAGTCATGTCAGGTCTGAAAATAATTGAATAATCTTGACAATGGACCAAAGCTACAAATTTCTAGAATTGGAGAGGGTACACCTCACTAATATATGACCTGACTCGTCTCTACAAGCGTGCAGCTTCTACTCTTCCTAGCCCGATAAGATGGTATTGTGTATCACAGCCCCCTAGCCCTCACTTCCTACAAGTGATCAATACTTCTTATACATCTGAATCTATCAGTCTATTAAAAGGTACAAACATGCATTTTCAGAGGATATTTCTGTCATCACAATTGTGTAAATTTTGAGGCCAATGTTTTATCCAATGTAAATTCATGGGATTATCACATATTTCAGTCTATATTTTTAAGTTCTTATGTCATTGACTTAGACATAAGAGTCATAGACAAGAGTTGTTCAGCCTACTTACCTTATTGTAAACTGTCAGTTAAATTATTGAAAATGCTGTAGCAGATTTTAATATAAGTCATATACTAAATTATATTGACACAAAACTACAAGTTCTTCACCTATGTGTCACAGAAAAGGCCAGCAAAAGATATGATGGAAATCTAAACCAAGCATAGCAACCCTGTGACAAGTAAAGACAGCCTGGCCAGTATCGTTGTTTGACATACAAGAAAGCAGCAAATATTGTCAGTCATAACACTAATGTGATGGATCATAGATGCAGTTTTGCACTGATGCAATTGGCTATTTAAACTAATATTTAATATGTTGTTCTTCTTCACTTCTTATTCAAGTTTAACATCTCTTGTATTTCATAGCCTCTTCTTCTGCTCCTCTGACCGTAGCTCAGCTTGAGCAGGTACGATTCCCAGCTCATGGTGACTTTTTTACAATCTATGTGTCTGCAGTGGAACATCCCAATCACTTTTGGATGCAGATAATATCCACCAAAGCTTCAGAATTAGATCTCATGGTTCAAGAAATGACAGAGTTTTATAACCAAGCAAGAAATCAAGAGGTAAGGCTAATGTGCACAAGTTCAATTGATGGTAAATATAGGAAAGGTGAGAAGGAAGATGTTACACAGAAATGTTCTGTCCTCTGTGGGGTGGTATTCAATTTGTATCATTAACAGTGTCATCACTTTCTTTAAAATATGAGTATGAAGTCTGTTGTAGCCAATAGTTTTATTTTCCTTCAAATTTAAGTAAAACGATTAAAAAAATTGTCATAAAATCCCTATCATCTTTCATGTCTTTTTCAAACTTCTTTTCAGTCTCATACAGCAGACAGCCTCTGCACTGGGGACATTGTCGCTTCTCCGTTTGAGCACGACACTTCTTGGTATCGGGCAAAGATTGTTGGTTTCCTGGAAGAAGGAAAAGTAGATTTGTACTTTGTCGACTACGGTGATTACGGAGCGGTCCCCAAGGAGAATCTATGCAAACTCAGGTAAGGTCTTTGTAATCGTGTTTCTGCAAAGGCTGCGTATGAATCTGGTTTCAGTATACGAGAATTAAATCTTTCAATTTAGGAAGCTCACACTGTTTAATCTGTTTGTTTTCCAAAAACCTGTTTTAAATGTTTTTATAAATTGGTAAACTAGGAGAAGATAAATAGCTGTCTTTGTCACTGCCTCTTCTGACAATTAAATAATTAATTTGGGTGGATTTTTGCATTTATCTGGCATTTATCAGGGAAACAAAAAAGTTTGAAGTAAACACAAACTTTGGTCATGTTGGTATTTTGTGTAACTGTAATGTGTTTTGATGTGTAAATATAGTGCAAATATTGTAAATGATGACAATGTCATAAATGGCACTTGGGTTTTGGCTCGATCAAATTCACTGGATAATTTAATTCAACTTGTGGGCAGGTGAAATCTACAAAGTAAATATGGCACTAGTTGTGGTGTTTTGGTTGCTCATTCCTAGAACTAAACATATAATAAAAAAGATATTATTTTTTCAAAGAATTATAATTTTCAGATAAAGTACTTGTCAACCAGTATCTGACTGATTGAAATGTGCATGGTAATTTCATCAAAACTAGTCACGTGTCTTCATAGAAGAATTACTACATAAGGTGATATGTTAAATACCATGGTTAGAAACTATGTAACATGTTGAATTTTATTAACGTGAAATTTTGTTGTTCTCCATTCCTTCTAGGGCTGATTTTCTAAGTCTTCCTTTTCAAGCCATCGAATGTTCTTTAGCTGGTATTGAGTCTTTAGGTAAGACTTTCTTTCCTACTTAATCTCCCTTGGTTACCTCTATAGTACGATGAAATTGACTCTGTGTGCCCAACGTATGCATTTCACCTTTATAGGCTTAATTTGTACAAATAGGTAGTTATTTTATTACACACTTAAATGTATATTTCATTTCATGTGAAAGTGATCTTTCATGAATTATTGCATAAATTAAGAAAACAGAGAAAACTTCTCAATTCTAGGAATGCATTCTATCTTCCTAGGTTTTCTTAGTGAGATGTGTGTTTTTGAGTTTAGGGGGCAAATCAACAAACTTACATCAAACCTTCCTGCAGAAATAAATAAATCAATAAAGAATCTATGCAAACAAGGGTTCTTGCAGTGAACCAAGAGGTGGAAATGAGCACTTTTAGTATTTTACAACAATGGAAATGGCAACTTAACCTTAACAAAATGGGTTCACTCCTTATTTTATGAAGAGGGTTTTTCACAAAAGAGGGGAAAGAAAGATTTGATATGTATGTAGGTTACATTGCCACTGGATAATAATAACCTGAGATTCTCACCTTTTGGAGTGAGAATAATTGCTTCTTGGAGTTCATGTAGGCCATTTTACTAGTAAAGTAATTTGAGTGAATCTGGTGGGAAGTGGGATGTTCCTATGGTAACACAACCAGCTTCTTTCAATTTCATGATATATGACTAACCAAGTGTCCCTTAATTCTAGATGAGAAGTGGCCAGAAGAGGCTATAGATGTCTTTGATAACTTAACGTACTGTGCACAGTGGCAGCCATTAATGGCTAGAATGATGGGTTACGAGAGAAGCGGACCAAAGACTCTACCCTGCGTCGACCTAGTCGACACCTCCTCAGAAGAAGTGAGTGATAATTGGCCTTGAATTCAATTCTCTTGATCACAAAGGTGTATTCTAAGATTGAGTCAACGTTACTTAACGATGTATAATGACTGATCAACCTAATTATAGCTCTGCCCAAATGGTGATATGCATGGAGTTTCTGCTTTGGTATTTATTTTGCCCCAAAAAAAACCTTGATAACTCCTTTAAAACTCAGCTCTGTTACACTTTACTCAGCATCAAGTGTTTCCGTGGAGACCGGCTTTCGTGACTTTCAAATATTATAGTCATTTCAGCCTTCAATCAATCATGGTGCCTGTAACTCTTGTGTTGTATCATTTCAGGATGTTAATGTCGCTGCAGAGCTTATCAAGAGAGGGTATGGAAGGGACACCAGAGTAAGCTCAGCAAGAAAACCAACTGCCGACACAAAGATGAAGCCTTTAAGTACTCTTGACTCATAAAGGTTCAGCTCTCTTTACTGAAGATATCTCTCCTGCATGGCTGCAAGTATTCGTGCTGTTGCTCTGCGTATTCCAGAGCCAACCGATTTCTGGAATGTCAATGGTAAAACTGTCTTAAATGGATAAAGTCACTTGCAAAAATTGGTGGTAACTTCTCATTATCTAGATTATTTGCAGACATCACTTTGATGTTTTATATTGACGACATGTTTAGCTCCAGAAACAAAAGGTTAACTGAAGCTCATTAGTTGCAGGTAGGTCCACATTTGTGGTCTCAACAACCCTGCAGGTATTTTGATGGATGTCAAAATTCGCCGTACGACAAAAGTGGTTCCAAGTCTCAAAGCTTTATAAATACAACGACTTCCTAGTCTACATCTTGGTTTAGTTCTTCCTTTGCCCTCTACATTTATTTTCTTTTATACGATCTGAGTTCATCTTTAAATCATTGTCAGGTTGCATATGAAGTCCACATGCACAAAAGCTACAAAATGCACAAAGGAGCTTATAGATATTTGCCCCTCCCCACTCCACTAATTTCTATCATAGGGAGCATAAATTTTTTCAAACCCTTTTTACGTCATAGATGTTTAAATACTCCTGCATTGCACACAATTTAGTCAGTGCATTGTATCAGTCAAAGCCATTGGCAGCTACTGCAATCAATGAATCATTTTTTTTTCCCTTTTAGCTGTCAATATGTTATTTGTCATATATATCCAAACTTGATTGAATCCAAATTCAACTTGTATCTAAATCACTTACAATCCCCAGTACCCACACAGGCTAGCTATGTGACCAGTGGGTTTCACTGGTCATATACATTTGAACCATCAGAGTCTTCACTTTGTTAAAAGTCACTTTTTTGATGTCAAATTGTTACTTGTCATATCTAAAAACTGATTGATTCCCCCCATTTACTTTCATGTTAATTCCTCTGAGTAGAGAAGTTGTATTTTTTGAAGTAAATTTAACTTTTCAGCAGTTGTATTCTATTCTGACACTTGCTCATGTTTTAGTGGGTTGTTTTTTAAAGAGGTCAAGTGTGGTACAGCTTGAAATTGTTAAGTGTTCAAAGACGACGAAAGGATCTTATCATAAACCAAATCATGTGGAGCTTCAAGACAGGGTTACCTTCTGGTGAGATAACGTAATTGACCAAAGCATCTGAGATGTTTGACTGAAGTATATTTCAGTATAATCAGCTTTAAAATTAAAATGATTATCCACATTATTCTATGGCCATTGATATTTACTCCTAGCAGTTTTGATTGATACACTTTTATTGATGAACTGTACTTTAGCTGTTTTGGGTTTTTCATGTCTTCCTTTCGTTGCAGGAACCTCTCAATCAACTTTGCTTTATAAAAATTATCAGTACAAATTTAGTTTGATATAGTATTATCATAATTAAAAAAGAAACTTTGAAAATGTAAATTTGTTTTTGTGCACAGAATAGCTTAGCCATTAAGTAATTTTCTTTTTCCAAATTTTGTCTATTGCATTGCTTTATATTGTTTATTAAAAGTCAACCAGATTATCAGTTAAAATTATAGTGAGAATTTTTGTATTTAGGTAGATTTGTTTTTGTAACCACGGATGCATCCTATTTTATTCTTCTGATTTATTATTTTTGACTTGATATGATTTATTTTTGACATTGTTTCAGTTTGAACCATACCCTTTTTTGGATGGGTATGGTTCAAATAGATTGTTGTGACTTGTGCAATCCTGTGTTCTTTTCAGTGTGACATATGATGTGAGGAGTTGTTTTACTTGTTTGAAATGATTCACAGCTGATTTGCAGTTTTCTTCCTATAACCAACTGAAAATAGGAAATAGATTTATCTTATTATATTACTCAGAATAGGTTTGGGGTCAATTTAATGCATTTTGATTAGCCAATGTAGTGGTTTAATGGTGTCAGTCCTTTGGTTAACTATAGTGATACAAACATTTTGACTCATTCTAGCAAAAAATTCCATTGCGTTATCAAATTGAAGAGAATTATGGTGGTGATGCAACTCTATGCATGCATAAACGATATTTAAAGGAAAGAATGAAATAGTTACACAACATTGTGATATAATTTTTCACAGCATATGGAGTATTTTATGCATATGATTCTTTGCTCTTTTTATCAAGTGGTAATTTACCTCATTTAATAGGTTATAATTATATCTTAGTTACTGTACATCACTTGGGCGAACACAGAACAATTTCTTAAATTTGTTGCAATCCAGTACTATATAGTTAAATTGTGATTGGACAATGAGTGATTGTGTAATAACACATAGGGAATACTTTACATTCCTTTTGTCAGTTCAGAGTGAAATTGTCTTCCACTGGTCACACCAATACCAGTTTCCGTTTCAGTATAAAATTGATGCAAGGTAACATACTAAGCACATGAGATAATTGTTGCAGGCTAGAGAAACATCAGATGGCCAAACATTAGCATGCAACTGTTGCTAATGAGCTAGGATATTTACATACATGTGCACATCTAAATTGATGCAAGGTAGCTTACTCAGCACCTGAGATAATTATTACAGGCTACATGCAGAAGGCTAAACATTAGCATGCAACTGTTGCTATAGTATGTATTTACATACATGTGCACATCTAGAACTGAGAACAAATTGAATATGAACCATTATCGTAAAGCACTAAGCCAGGCTACCCATGGAGGTGGAATCTGGTGTAAAGCATGGTATAATTTTAGTAAAACTGAAATTCAACCAGCTATGTTTTAATAGGTCTGGGTCTCTAGCTTATGCTGCACTGTTGCACGGTGCAATTCAAAGTTGTTGAAATTTTAATCTCGGAAGATTCACCTGTCAGAAATATAAAATGAAATCGCTATGCCAACGATGCCTTGATGTTATAATTTCCATATCATTTATACTTAACAATAGTTTGATATCGTTTACTATGTATTCCTTCTTTCAATCCTCGCCGGACCTTTTTAGTTGTAAACCTTGAATAACATGCATATGCACCGAGACAGCTACTATGCGATATATATCTGTAGAGCAAAGTAATATTGATGGGAGCCATGGAAGAAAATAAAGATGAGATTTAAGAAGGGTACAGTTTTGTGGAAGTGTATCAAATATGTTTCATGTCCTGTATGTCTCAATCCTGTATCACTAACAGAGGATTGTAGTTAGTAATGAAAAATGGATAAATACCTAACAGAACTTCACAGAATCCATATTTTTGCAGAGGAGAAAGTTCATGTTTCTGTTATAAAAGACACTATTTCACACTACAGCAGAATGACATAAACACTACTTAAAATGTAGGTAGTAAATTTTATCTTGTCAATAATTGGAAGAGGTTTTGTGAGCCATGGTTTGTAGGTATGCCTGCCTCCAATTTGGGAATGCCCATCATTTTCATGCCTCACAGATATCACATGTGGTTTATGTATATCCCTGATCTAGTGGGTAGGATAATACTTGTTATGGGCCTGATGTGAACAATATGTAGGATACTGGTGAAGTGTGTTGGAAAAGATGAAAAGGGTTTGGTTCCTTTGTTTTAACCTTGCTTCGATCCAAGGACACTTGGAGTAGTTTCCTGTTTTCTTGTTGAAGTTGATACTATGAGATACCATCCTGACAGTTGAAAAAGAAGTCAGCTGTCCGAAAACTCACCTACATTTGTTCAACAAAATTTACACCAGGATCGATGGAATTCATTTAACGATTTGGAAAAGTATGAGAAATACAGTTTCCTTTATTTGAGTAAAAGGTTAATATACTCCATACTTTAGGATCAACCAAATGTCTGTAAGCCATATAAACCTTTTAGTAAGATGTAAAACTAAAATATTCATCTGTGTGTGAACATGGCACTTCTTGATCAGAAAGACATAAAGTTACAAACCCACTGTAAATTGCAACTTTAAGGAGAAAGCTGTACTGAGTATGAAGCTGAGCAAGAATGCAACTTGTGTTTTGGTTTTTCATAATTTCTTGAGATTTGCAATAAATAAAGTTTTCAAGCAAAAAAGTGATGTTTATATTTTACTTTGTGTGTGTATGTTCTTGCTTGTGATATGCATGTATTTAGTAAATGATTTATGATACTTTATAACTGGGGTGGGCAACCTACGGCCCGCATGCGGCCCGCCAGTGGTTGTTTTGCAGCCTGTGAGATGTCTCCGGAAAAAGAAACAAATCAATCTATTTTACATCATCACAAAACACGAGCTAGCTGCTTAGAATTTATCGGTACTAATGATGCTGTCAGGTAGGCCTGTTATCCCCATTAATTATCAACTGTACTGTATTGACATTATGTTTTTGTGAATGCAGATTAAATACACACACCTATTGCTTGAAAGTCCTCTGAAGGGTTTGAAATCAACAGCAGGTCGTTGGTAAGGTGCGGCCCAGTCAATTTTTCACTCCTTATATCTGGCCCATTCATTCAAAAAGGTTGCCCACCCCTGCTTTATAAGGACAAATATAACTTTGACAAAGGTCTTGGAACTCTTCAAGACTGTTGTTTTACCAATCAGGACCAGTGGACTAGAAAGAGAAATGCATATAATGGTTGTGGAGGATTCCTTTTATTTTCAAAACTTTCATTCACATTAGACAGACATAAGATGAGTAGGTTTCAAGGTGGTACTGTTGGGGGTCTAACTGAGTAAATGAAAGCAATAAATACTGAGGGAGTAAATAACAGCCTTTGAGATCTTGACCAGAGTGAAGAATGTCCTAAGAAACAAAATATTACAGGGACAGGACAATAGAATGCAGAAGGATAAAATTATCATATTCTCAAAGAAAAATAATAAATAACTAGTGAATGCCAATGGAATAAAAAAAAAACTTGCTTACAAAATATTCCAACATTTTGCTACATAAATGGCATTTTTGAAAACTTACTACCATGTTAAATAGTAACTGAGGTACAGCTCATATAAATAGAAACTCTTCAATCAAATGCTGGCTATTGAACGATGATTGCTTTACCCTGAACAAAAACGGATAAGCTCTAAAAAATAAAATACAAACTGACACTTTATTTGCCCTTGTGTATTACACTCTGGTATGGGATACTAAATGTGTCATCCATGTTCAGGCAATCAGTAATGTCTTCAGGCTTTATAATTGACGAAAAACCACAGTCAGTGCACATTGTAATTCAGAACCATTAAACTGGCCGCCAAGCTTTACATTAATACCTATTTTGAGAAGCTTTTGATGTCTTTAGTAAAGTATCCATTATGCTTAAAGTACTTCCAGCCACAAATATGGATAAAACTGAAAAAAGGAGATATAATTGTTGGAGAGATTAATTCTCCTCTGCAATTTTTCTCAGTGGGTTTTCTACTCATTTAGGTGTCGTAGCCAAACCACCTATTATGAAGGATTTTAAATGTGAATGCATGCTTTATAGACTGTCCATTATAGTCTGTTAAAGTTTTGGCTGTCCGACAGAAAATCTATAGATTTATTTGATAATAATGGGACCACCACCAAGAATCAGTCCTCATTTACGATGACTTAACACAGGCCTTTTCATTGATATCAATCCGAGCTGAAATCACAAAGATGCATACCCATCTGTTAGATCTTCAATAACTAATTTAGTGGACTACTTTCACGGTCTGCAGTCCAGTAACAGTTGTGGGATTTCTACTGGACCCTTTGGCCCCTCTTGTGTCTGGTCCAGTCTGTCCCATCACCCCTGGTCTGATATGAATGCCTTGTTGTTGACCCTGACTTGGACGTTGGTTGGTGGGATATTTTGATGCAGTAGCATGGCCGACTGTTTGCTGTATGTAAATGTAGAAATGACAGAATATTACAACCTAAGTTCAGATTACACCAAAAATGGCAATATATTAACTGATCGAAATAACACACAGATTGAAAAAACACACAGATTGACTGCAAATTTCAGATGGGTGCCCAAAGTTTTTTTTACGTTAAGGTGATACAGAGCACTGGTAGAAACTCATCATAGACGGTACAACTCTATTCAACTTGTCTTTCTACCATCTTCCCAAATGGTCGATTTTGCTGAGCCCCAGCACCTGTTGTTACTCACTTCGAGATAATCTTCCAAAGCTATTAATAAAGGCTGGTTCTTGTACAAAGATACAAGCCAAGGGACTGAATTCAAGAAAATATTTCCTTAGACAGTTAGTTTTCAACAGCTATAGTCTTTTCCTTTGGTAACCTATTTGTTAACCGTACTGTGGGTAGGTGTGTCAGGGGGTGTAATTTATTTTCTCTTGTACTGTTGTAGCTCACTGTGCTTGTCGCACGGTATATGGTCGTTAAGTATAAGTACTTATTATGAGTGGTCAGTGAGGCGGTCAGCAACCCCCGGCTTAAAGGGACTGTACATGGACACAAAAGGTTAAACTCTGAAAAGCGGGTTTTGAGCATTCCAAACACCAAAATTTGGGTGGATTTAGGAATTGGTGATTTTGGGCGGCAGTTGACCATCAGAACTCAGGCGGTACGGTTGTGTACGATTTCCAAGGGCCAAGAATCTGGCTAGGGTGATTTTGCCTTGTCGAAGAGGAAAATTGAGGAAACCTTTCAACAATAAAGTTAACTGGATAGTTAGGGTGCCAGGAAATGTGTTTTATTGACGACCATTTTCTGTAAGTATTTATTCTTTGCTATTTGTATGTAGGGGTTGAGGTTTGTAATTATGTTATGTTAAGTAGATTTTATGGATATGCAAATGACCCACTGGTAACATTTGCAGGGCATAAATGGTGTTCGTATTTCAATTCTTTGATATATTAGATATGGTTAATTGTTAAAGATACTGGTCAAGGTATTTGTGAATGAATATTTACCGCCAATTAAGGCGTGTCGTGTAGGCTGGTTTGTTTGAGAAGTTCATTGGCATCCGCCATTTTGTTTTCGGCGATGCTAATTTATTAAAGATTTATAAATCATAATTTACAATTATAGTATGCAGTGGATAGTTCTAAAACATCGGGGTTAATTGCATCATATCTGGCTCCATTTTAGAATGTGGTTTTCTTATATTCTATTTGTAAAGGGTGTTTTGTACCGGGTACTGAGAGGGTCACTCAGGGTGCGCAGTCCGGAGCGGAGGCTGGACGTGAAGGTGACTATCCGTGGATTCGGAAGCCTGTATTCAATATTGCAATTTGAACAGCGTACCGGGAGAAATAAACGTGTTGGCATGGAACTTGTCAGCAGACGATTTTGGTGAACACTCATACAACTAAACTCGCGGGAAATACACTTTAAGCGACTCGGATCATATCAAGGTAAACAGAATAATAACTTCAATTTAAAGACGACAGAGCTCACAACTATGGAAATGAAGATAGCGTACTTTCGCGGTGTGGATCACTCACTCCGGAAACATATGGAAGCAACCTTAACTTAATTCATAATTTTTTGTTTAAATTGTAATTGTATTATGTGTAATTGTATTGTGTGTAACTGACCCTGTATATATAGTCTTATAGTAGTCAACAAGAAGGCTGAAATTTACTATTTGCCTCGTGTATTTATTGCAATTTCTTAGTATCGAGTGACAAGACAATCAAGTTTCAAAATAATTTAGATGAACCATCGTTGCGCGTGACGCAGTGGTCACAACGTGACAAGGTGTTCAGATTTCATCTGCTCAAGGACAGCTACAGTACCTTACTGCTTTGAATCTATTCGTGATTGATTTCAATTAAACAGATTAAACTAAGCAATTAAGTATTTGTGGTATGGAAGAAATCATATCTGATACAAAGGAAGTCAAAGGTGAGTAACTCTGCACAAGAACAGTTCCATTGTTCACATGATACCAACACATGAATTAAAGTCACAAAAGATGGTTTCTCGGAGAAAACTTGACTAACACCACAATCTTAACACCACATCTTAAGTTGAATTCAATGGGCCTTCAGTCTGATGGTACTTGACCATTATAGGAAAGATACAGTATCTAAAAAACAGAACACAATTCACTTCCCAATGCAAATGCAACTTTAAGTTCGCTTTCAATGTTTCCGTAGATCTAATTTAAGCCAATTTGCCGGCTTGAGCAGAACTGCAATCAAAGTAACAACATGGTAAACTACATTTAGTGGTCTCGCTTAAGTCACGCTTAGTTGAATGCACATTTTAGTCATGCTTAGTTGAATTATATTATTCTTATATCTTACATCTAAAAATGACAGATTGGACTTTGGCAGTACAGTACAAGTTGAGATTGTACAGAATGATCTCAAGTCTCACCTTCGTGACTGGGTGGTGTCGTTCTACAACAACTGAGCTCATAGGTGGTGCTAAACCTCTGGAGGAACCTTGGCTGGCCGTAACCCTGGTCTTAAGTGTTGGACCAGACCTCAGTGTTGGACCAGACCGCGGTGTTGGACCAGACCGCTGGCTACTGACAGCTGACTTTGACTGTGTGGAATAGAAAGAAACGCTGCTACGTATTAAATACATACAGAATCAGTGCGTTGCCTATCAAAATGGTAATTACAACAAAAATAATAATAATATTGAGGATTTATAAAGCGCAGACATATCCATGAATTATGGTGCTCAAAGCATATAACAATATTACCCTGGTGAATGATAACCTGTCAAACATAGAGACAATCCCTCCACATGGCAGCAGCTAAACACCGCCCAACTGACAGTTTATCTCACAGGTACCCATTTATACACCTGGGTGAAGAGAGGCAATGGAGATAAAGCGCCTTGCCCAAGGACACAGCATAATGATCTGGCTAGGACTCAAACCTGCAAACCTTAGATCACAAGTCCATTGCCTTAAACACTACTTGACCACAATGCTCCCTAAAAGCAAACATGACCAAGTTCCAGAATCAACTCTCAACAAAAGACTGCTAAAGCATCAAGATTCTGTTACCTAAGAGACTGAATTGGAAGCCATCATTGCTAAGCCTTCTTTTTTCTCATTCTCTTCTTTACTATGATACAGTACCTTTCAATATCACTAACAAAACTCAAACAGACAAGCTTGATGATTTCTAAACAGTTCAGCATAATTTGCAAAAACATACAACAACAAACAAACAAACAAACAAACAAAAAACAGGCATTTGATATGAACTGAATGAAGTTCTTAGCTTGGTCAAAGCTGATTTTTAAATTCGAAGAAATATCCCATTATGAACAAAAAATTACCTCTTTTCTAACTAACATATTCAAACTGGCTGAGAAATTCTTAATTCTAAAACTCTTAATTTAAAAAAATTAATTTAATTAATTAATTTAAAAAAAGATAAATAATTAAATTTTTGAAGTATCTTTGTTTACCTGTCTGATGCCAGCCTGGCTTCCAGTATGAGTCTGGGTGACAGTACCTGGGGTCAATGCACTTTGGCTAGTTACAATTCTCTCTGAGGAATGATACTCATCTTGTAAGTCTCTGTGAGGAACACTCGATGAAATATGGGAACCAGAAGGACCCTGGTATGTCATACCAGCAGATGAATGGGGCACATTTGTGTCACCCCTAGGAGATGGAGGAGGTCTTCTATCCTGCTCAGGATTATCTACAAGAGACAATTACACTTAATTGATTTGAGTCGATTGCTTGCTATAACTAGATTAAAAACGTTACTGAGAAGGTAAAAATTACCCCATGTAAGGTAAGTCAAATATCAGAACCCCTTGAGTTTCACCTGATATCTTTAACACAGGCCAGATTTTATTATGTAATGTGTAGTAACAGTTTATTTATGATTTAGGCACATCACTTAAAGATGTTGTGGCAACAGTTTACAAAGATGTAAAAAATAAAATGAGCTGGTTTGAGGTTTCTCTCTGGGAAATTCCATTTGGCGGACAATTACACAAGTAAATGGTTAGTGTCAAAATCTCAGCTGGATGGAAAGTGAAAGAATAACACTCTAACTTTGACTTCTCTATTGGCCTAGTGACTTTGAAATTCAGCAAACTATAAATATAAACCCATGATGATGATGTAATACCTTCACCTTCATGAAACATTGTCATGGCTTCCATATTGAGGGCGCAAACACCACGCATGAATGCCTTCTTCATGGTCTCCTCGTAGTGATCTCTTTCAGCGTGCAACTTGGCGACCTCTGACCTGGAGGCTTCTAAAGCTTCATTCAGCTGATGATGAAAGTGAATATTTAGGAAATTGCATCATGCAATTGCAAAGTCTATAACTCTTTCAAAAGGGACCGCCTTGGTGATAATTCAGAGTGCAACATACCCTAAATAGTCACACCCTGGACAACACACCATACCTAATCACACCTTTAACAAGACACCCTACCCAGTAACGCCCAAGACAACTCGCCCTACCTGGTCACGCCTTAGACAAGACACCCTTCCTGTTAACTCCCTAGACAACTCACCCCTCCAGGTCACGCCATAGACAACACACCATACCTAGTCACACCCTGAACAAGACACCCTACCCAGTCACACCCAAGACAACTTGCCCTACCTGGTCACGCTTTAGACAACACACCCTTCCTGTTAACTCCCTAGACAACTCAAACCTACCTGGTCACATCCTAGAAAACTCACCCTACCCAGTCACGCCCTAGACAACACATCCTTCCTGTTCACTTACTAGGCAACACACCCTTCCTAGCCACAATGCAGTAATGGTGGACTGCATAGTCACACAAAATGCAGAGCTTTTCTACATCCATTGACAACACATCAACCAGAATAAAGTCATTAAAAGCAAGTTTGTGTTACTCAATTAAGTGCTGATACTCAAATACACTTTCTTAGGGTTTTGTATTTGCATTCATAGATACTAACTTCTTGTACTTGTACACATGGTTTCTGTACACACAGTACAAGTTTGCTGTAAAGAGTACGGACACATGTGTCTACGAATACAGAAATAAATCCTCAATAGACTCCTCTCAGCTTCATCAAGCTGGTATAATTTTGGTCCAATATTTATGCCCAAATCAGTTTACTCCATTTTGCTTCTTTGATTACCATCTGCAATAAGCTGTATGACTATATGACTCATACTGATATTTCACTAGCATCTATCACTGATCATTCTCTTTCATATACTGTACATTTAGCTACAAACTGTCCAGTCTTGTTCTAAATTCTGTAAAATTCCATTAGCAATCAGAGAATACAGACACTGTGATGCAACCCCAGATAATATAACTGTATCGATATATATTCTGTAAAATAAATACTAGGACATTTAATATTTGCTAACCTTAATTTTCAATCAAGAGACTATACACTGTCGCAATAAAAAAGCTGATACTCACAGACGAGACTCTCGCTTCATAGTCGTTAGTAAGTTTCATGCAGACCTCTTGTGCTTTAGCTTGACAAGCTTTCTCTACCCTCTGCCTCCATTTTGCTTCTATGATACTATGCCAGCCAGCCCAAACCTTGTTCATCAATCTTCTCTCATGGTGCTTCTTGGCTAACCGTGATGTGAACGCCTGTAAAAAGTAATCAATGTTTGACATTTTGAGATCTATCAGACAACACAAAGATACGGATCCAAATTATTAGAGTGGCTTTACAGTACGTAAACATTTAAATGTCGATATAAATTTATATATATAAACATTATATAAACATTTAAACGTTTATACATATAAACATTCAAACGTGACGGAACAATATATAATCGGCAAGTTACAGCTCAAGTTTCAAATGCTGACCTTGTAAACAAGCTGGGTGACTTCATTAGTAAATCTGCACAATCATCTCTCTACCCCACTCTCTAATCTTCTCCCAAAACATTTCTCCTCCTAACATAATACACTGAAGCTCTTTGATGGCAAGATAATAAGGTAAAATTCAAAAGACTTTCAGTTTGGCAGTTTTAAGTCTGAGTCTAAAATCACTTTACCTCTCTTTTATCCTCACTGTGGCGTAATTTCCAAGACTCAAAATGTTTTAACATTTCAAATCTCTCCTTCTGTTTTTGGACTGCTCTTGTGAGGTTAGTAATAACCTGGTCCTTACGCTCCACCGACTGCTCGTATGTATGGATTAATTCCTTTAGGTTTCCTATCTCGTTGTAAAGTTGGTCCAGTTCTTTGTTATGCCTGAAAGAAAAGAAAAACCGATTGGCTGGAGGCCCTCAAGTTGTGACATCACTGAGCTAATGTTTTGAAGCTACTAAGGTTCCTTCACCATGTTAGATATGTATGAGCAACCTGTTGGTCTAGTGGCATGGTTCTTGTTCTGTGTGCGAGAGGTCCCGGGTTCGATTCCGGGACAGGCCAGTCTCTGCTTTCATTATAAACTAATGAAGTTCACAAACTGATTCCCATTTGATTACTATTTCATGTGTCATATGAGATAATGCACAAATATTGTATCACTTCTGCACTATGTTTGTAACTTTGATACACACTGTAATTATTAACCATTCAAGGTCACAATCAAGTTGACATTACTGATTAACAGATAATTCTAATTGCAGACCATGTTAGCAAATATTAATGTTTTCATGAATTACTGTAATTACATTTTGCCATGTTTTCTATTACACTTCTAGCAGTAATGCTTTATATCTGACGACCCTCTTTGTCTTCCAGTGACTGTGTTCCTGTGAATGATTATCTTACCATAAGAGTCATGACATATCTCACTTTGAAAATCAAAGTCATAAAAAGACTATTATGGTAGAATACGGAAGTTTCATGTGTTCCCAAAATTTGTGTATTGTGTTATATACATATGTGGCTGCACCGATAGACACTGTAGTTGCTGTGTTGGTTAGTCAAATTGCAACCATTTCTTCAATCTCAATTTTGATCTACAAAGCCTTAACAAAATCAGCCAAATTCCCACAGAAAAACTAAGAAACATAAATTTCTGTAAATTGAGACACTTTTGAGGATTATTTCACCCATTTAGCAGAATTATACAGTTAAATCCAACACATGCACAAAGCTAGACAGATTTTTCCATGCTTCTAGCAGTTTGACTCCTGACCTTACAAGTATATAAATACTGTCTATTTCTGGTGTGATCTGGTCAAACCAACGATGAAATCACATAACTGAAGGATAGAAATAAACCACTGAACTTTGCCATATATACCATTGTACAACCCTTCACCAAGTTTGCAGAGTTTCCAAATAACTGATTCCATTCAGTGCCTTAAAAGTCATCTGAAACTTTTGAAAACTATGAAAGTAACAGACCTGTCCTTAATAGCGTTGATCTCTTTACGATGCCTCTCTATCAGAGCTATTTTGGATTGACTGAACTCTGCCTGAGGAATGGAAAACAAAACCAGACCATACCATGAAGGATCATTCAGAGAGCAAAAACTACAAACGATGAAAGATATTTATTAAATCCATGAGTGTTCTCCTGCAATTAGCGCTGTTTCAATCTTTCCTGATCATGTGTGGAATATGAAAGAACTGATAAGAAGAGAAAGATGGGTCTGAACAAAAATGTAAACAATTGAAATAGCGTTTTCATAAACAACTTGGAGTAATCATTATAGTACAGTAGATACTAGACAGATAATAGAACTTTTACACATTTTAATCAGAAATCATGTTTATCAACCTTTTTGGGTAGCGCGTTTACGTGTGTGCGATTGCTGAATGGAGCTTGTAACCTTTTCTTTGTAAGTTTTCAGCAAGATTCAGAATTTAACAGTTTATAAAATACTGCAAAAAGGTTGGAAATCCACCTGTTCCCAGAAGTTTCCCACTATCTCAAGACTCATTCTCTCCCATACACTATTGTTAATACTTTGCACTTCACTTTACTGTACATTACAATCACAGTGTTTCTGTATATACAGTCAATTACACCTAACAACTAACCAAATTAACAAGTGAAATTAAAGGCCCAAAGCTCCATTAACATGTTATACAAATAATATAAAGAGATGGAAATTGAAACTACTGCCTGCTTCATGAATTGTTTCAAGGTACTGAGGTAAAAGACTGCTGGAATATATATTTATTTTTTTAAAGAAAAATGGCAAAGAAATGCATTTTATAATTTAAATCTGTGACAGAACTGATTTAACTTTGTCTTCCAAATAACCATTCAAAAAGTGGTTTCCATGGTAACAAGAGAACTTACCAATACATTCCTCTTGAGATCCATACACCAATTATCTAATTGTGAAGCCATCCTGGCTATATCTGGATCTACAACAGGGGACTGGATGCTACTCTCTGGCGTATCGACAACTGTGCTATCAGAGGACCTATCTGAAGACGTAGGCGTCTCAAATGTTCCTGGAGCCGAAAATGGTCTTTGAGGGGTTTGTTCAGCTGAAAAAATAAAAGAATTATTAGTTTAATTACCATCTTTCATCAAGAGTCCCTCTAAACTGAGATCATATAAGCTGCGCTTGCTGTATACAAATTTATTACTATATTTAATCAATAAAATTTCAAATCTATGAATTTTGGGACAAAGGACAACTTTATGCAAATGTAACAGAGCGCAGTAAATGCTTTTTCTGATAAATGGCAGCTGCATGCACTACCGTAGGTTACATACTGACTTGTAAACAATTAACCAATGCTGCAGATATGAATTACACTGGCAGGGAATAGTTCAGTGTTTTGTATAGCAATTTGATTTTGTTTTAATTTACACAATAGCACTACGGTTTTATATTCAAAACCAACTATACTTCTTCGGATTTGTTGAGCCCTTCAGTCACATTTGCATAACAATTTGCTGTACTGGATAAATTATTCCCTGAGAGGTACTTTATATGTACCCCCCTTCCCCCTGGAGCCAACAGTTTCTGAATGCAGAAGTGACATTGAAAAGTGACATTTTAGTTTTTAGCCTATAATGCCTTCATCTTCAAACTAAGAGAGCTATTTAGTGTTTACTATATAGCCCTATATAGCCTAGATGTAACCTTGCAACGAAAAGTTACTAGTTTCCAAATCAAACACGGCAATGCAGCAGTTTCAGTAATCATCTAGGGGCCACTTTGTGACATAGAATGCCCCAACAGATAATATTCTTAGAGTGAATATAAAAAAAATTGTAGTCCTGTAGTAGATACAACTTCCTGTGAACTCTCCAGTTTAGTTTGACTCCCATGTTGTTGAATCTTGTGAGGAACTACACATGATTGATAGCATATAGTTCAGTTATGATATGCAGGGAAGTGCTTAAGAATATTTGAGTGCCGGTCGGGTTTGTGCAGTAGTGTGATCCATGTCCTGAGAGAGGGTCTCAGGGGTGAGAGTTCCCCTCCCCTCTGGAAAAGTTTTGCAAATGAAGTATGTTTAGATGGCAAATGGTGCTATCTTTTTCCTATTCTGGAGCTAAGTTCTGTGCCAAGTATTCACCCATGTTTTGGTAAATGGTAAAATTTGTTAAATTAATCATAAAAAAAAAGTGTCTCGCAGAAATGTTTCAAACACTGCTTGTGCATTCAGAATTGACGGACACAGCCGCCTGGCGCGAGCACATCCCTGAATTAGTGATAGATAAAGACTGTACCCAA
>KN884591.1:22431-38737 GCA_000934455.1 Apostichopus parvimensis
GTCACATCCACAAACACGCACGCACACACACTCACCCACCCATACACACATACATACATACATACATACATACATACACACATACATACACAAATACATACAAACAGACAGACAACATTGAACATCGTGAGAATGGGAGTTGTGAGAGAACAAAATACAGATGATATCTCTAGAGCTGCCTTTAATGTACGCCATTTGTAATACAACATTAGAAATAAGTAAAACATTGAACATAGAAGAATATTCTTTGCTAAAAAAAAGAACATTACAAAAAGTTAACTAAAGCGTAGCAACTAACCTTCAGTGAGAACATTAAGTCCACAAAATACGGCCCTTGGCCAGCTTGGAAGGAACATGCGCATCCGTCTGTTTTGTCGGAGACCCCCTTTTCCAGGATAAACGGTAGGAAACATCCGTACGTAATCGCAACTGTATGAAAACTGATTTTCTTTGAAGGCAAATAAGCAGTTGTTACATGAATATGTCATTACTTCAATTCAAAATACTTTAACTTATTTGGGAAAACAATGTAAACTTATGAATACGTAGGCCTTTATAGTAGTAACTATTGACATTTTTCTAGGTTGCGGGTTGTTTGATCTTAGCAAGATTCGTGGTCGCTATTTCTATTCCTTAGTCTTAAGTTCTTTAGAGGAAATATAAAAGACAGTATTAATGTCAATTTGGGGGTTTTGATCAGTAGATTTGTTGAATCAAATTCTTTCAAATAATTTCATAATTCTTTCATCGATGACTTTACTAGAAATACCGTAGGTAATTTTATAAAGTGATTCTTATTTTAAATTTAAATTATTATAAACGGATCTACTATTATATCACTACGGGATAATAAATGACTACCATTAAAAATAAGAAATCTATTTTACCATATTTTTGCACAAAAATGACGGGTTTCTATGGAATGATGGAAGCCGAACCGGCATTAAGCTCAGTAATAAACTTACCAGCAGAATGTTATATACAATATATTTAAATAATATTTGTTTTGCGTGAAACGTATCATCACAGGATCATTATACTAAAGGTTTGAGGAAGCCATTTCTTCCATTGGCTCTGACAATGACAATTAAAACTAAGTTGGACACATTGATGGATGTGGCGGTCACAATAGCAAATACTAATTAATCAATTACTTGTGCAACTTTGTGTGTAGGCTTTATAGTTAGACTACGGTATTGCTACTCCCCAATATACAAACGATAAGTGGCATACACTAGTTTGTATGTAATTGATGATTCAGTGAAATTAATTTACATTTTCTATTACACATATGTGCTTCTGCTGGTAATAAAGTAATCGAAGAAACACAAAAATTATTCAAGCTTAGAAACATGATAGTTTTTTAGCTGATTTATTTAAAAATTAACTATGTCAACCAACCTTTGCATTTGTTTCTTCGTTATATTTCCAGATAGGGGGAACTACTTTGTTCAACATAATTGTCAGAGGCAATTGCCCTTCTCTGAAAAACACGAATGGTCTCTCATGCAACACAACGGCATCATTCAAGTTGAGAATCTTTTGAGAGTATACAGAGAGAAAATGACAGTGTAAGGTTGTAAAGCAATATCATTGATTAAGGTTGTTGTAGTGAATTAGAGAATAGTTAAGGTTACTAGATGCCAAATCTCTTCACGTAATGTTAACTGTATCTGTACAACGGTAGCCTATTACAAAATGGGTAAAACCCCAATTGTACCGTCTAGCTTAGAGTTGTCTTTGCTCACTGATACATATTTATATGGTTAGCAGGATGTTAATAGTCCTAATCAGTTTTCATTAGACATATATTGATATAAAACAACATTATTAATAATGAAGAGTTATTTTTCCTGCACCGACGTTTTTGCTACTTTTAACTCTCATAATGAAAATACATATAGCTTGCGGCACTGAAGCAAAGTCAGCTTGAACGTTGATTGTCTACGTGGTATCTCAGTTTCTCATAATAACAGAGAAAACCTTTACTGATAAAAGCTACTAATTAATTTAAATATTATGATGCCACTGGCAGAAAAAGACAGTTGTTATGTAAAAAGGAGCTTAACAATTTAAGGGGGAAAATTGTTTCCCCCTATTTAAACGTTTTTTACACAGGTCGAGTTATTTAAACTTGCTTACCTTTCGGCAAGTTGGTAACTGCCAGTAGTACCCGATATCAAGAAATATTTCATTTTCAATAGAAGAACGCATAGCGGCATACACAATAATCCTCTTTGCCTCGACTATATCATCACCAAGTTTAACTTTCCTCCAGCTGAAATTGTAAAGCCGCATCACACATGTTTTATAAGTAACATCACACTGAGTATTTATTTCCTCTTCCCATTGTGGTTGGTTGCCTAAGAAAATAAAACAAATATGTAATAATGAAAAAAAGTAGAATTGAACATCGGATAAAGGTCCTGATTATAAAACTGAAATCCTTACCTAGAATAAAAAATTTCCCTCTTTCTTTAGGAACGTTCAACGCAACTCGTATTTACTTACGCTTTTACCTATGTTCAACGCAACTTGTATTCACTTACGTATAAACTTATAAATGAATAGGATATGTCAAATTGATTTTGGTTAGAGTCTCAGTTTTCAGTCTTGCCGTACCTTCACTCTTGTTACAAGTGACCTTGACCATTCGAATTGTTTATACAGTGGATTACCTAATTATCTTATCAATAAACTAAAACGTGTACAGAATGCTGCTGATTTTAGAGGTTTATTTCATGTACCATCTAGATCGCATGTTTGTCTTCCCTCCTGCAACAGATTCACTGTTTGCCTATCAATTACCGCATACAGTTTAAGATTCTTTCGCTTCCCTAAGGACACAGGACCTTGTTATCTTTAGGATTTGCTGTCCATGAGGACCGGTGGTTATTGAACTTGGTCATCTAATCGTTCTGATCTCTATGTTCTAAGGTTCACTCTAAGTTAGGAGAACGCGCCTTTTGCTTTATTGCTTCTAAACTCTGGAATAGTTTGCCTGTTGAAATATGTAGTGACACTTTTTAAATTTTTATGAAGAAGTTAAAAACTTATCTTTTCAGTCTTTATTATTGGCTCATACGTTTATATATCTTACTGCTTTGATTTTGTATGGTTTGGTTTTCACTTTGATGCTTTATTGACCTTTTCAATGATAAGAATAATCACAGGCTATTCATGTAACGTGATTTTAACTCTGATTAATGAGTACATGTAACATTCCGCTGTATCGTTGCAACCCCAAAATATGTCACAGTCATTCGTACAAGGGGTAACACCATTTTATTTTTCAAAGAAAAAACCACAATTTACCTTCTTTATGGTGACTGATGTATACCTTTGCTTTCCATCCACATTTTTCCTTGAGGACCAAACAGTGAGGTAATGTCAATGTTGCTGGTATTAAAAGCTTAACGTTATTGGGAAGGAGTTCTACCACTACTGAGGAGTTACTAGCAAACGATAACTCAGGTTCATCCAGATAATGATGTGGAATTATTCTCATTCGGATAAAATATTCACGTCGCAGAGCACCGGGAGGTATTTCTAAGCTGACACCGGTATTTTTAATGTCTAGCGTTCCACCGTCTTTGCCGATCATTGATTCTGCTCTCATGGAATGAGAATTACCTAACGAAAAGAAAAAGAAAGAACAATTCTTTATATTTAACAGACTGTTGTTTGTATTAGTTTGACTGATTTATCGAAATTCATAATTCACTTTCTCGTTTTATATAAAGTCCTCGATTGCGCGATTATTGATGGTTCATGCTTTACACGTGGACCAAGATCGTACAAAATCTGTGTCCTATATGTAAGTGTGAAGAGATTCATCTTGGTTCCATCATTTGATTGCTCGTCATTTCGTCATTTAACGGAATAATGTTTGGCTTAGTAACCTTTGACGATCCCTTAATTTGTTCCATTGCTTTCAACACAATCGCTAATAAGTTCTCAAAAAAAAAATGGTGTACACTATGATACGCAGATACCAATTGATGTGTTTAGTCCTGTAATACATGTCTTCTAACCGTTAGCAGTTTAATACACAACTTACCTTCGTCCCTCTTAATGTTCTCGTCTGTATGAATTGGTACTTCATCTGCAGACGTCACCTGCGCATGGTGAAAGGAAGGAAAAATTATACCAGGATCGTTTATTCAGATAACAGAAGTGACATTCGTGCTGTATAAGCCTCAGTTATTATAAAACAAAACGGTTCTCATTGATACTGTAGAATGATTTATTGGTCGTACCATATTTGTTTTTGTGATAAATTCAGCTACAAATCACTAGTACCATCAAAAGTGGTTTTCCATAGAGGTTATCATTGCTGTCAACCCACTGCAGAAAACTCTATTTCAAGATCTCAATGAGCAATAAATTTGTAGTATATTGCAATGGGATACGTATGGAACTAAACAACATGTAATGTTGACTAATCTATCGCACAAGGAATGTCACAAATGACTGAAAATAATGGGCAGGAGTACGTTCTTATCTCCTTCAAACAACTGATCGTAGTAAAGATTTACGAATCAACCTGTCCGGATCGTGACAATAAAATGATAATTTCTGCACTATTTCGAATGAATAAAGGATATGTTTCTCGAAATGCTACAATTACCGAAAACTTACACTTACTTCTTCAAATTCTCTTCTGACTGATAAACTCGTCTGTGTTTCTCTAACTTTCTTGGTGTCCTCTTTCATCTCTGGTTTGGTGGTGAAGAGGTAGGCAATGAAGTTAACAATGGAATACTTAAAATAACACATGCTCATTTAAGTTAAATATAAAAGAAAAGAAAGCGGGGGGGGGGGGGGGGGGGCAATACCGTGTTGGATTACCCAATCCGTTTCAATCTCATTTCTTTTTTTGAGATTTCTATCGTTGGAAATCAAATACGAACTTGCATGGTCTGAAACTTTTTAGTGTACTGGATTGACTCGGAATTTATTATTCATAATAGAAGCAAATTGATGTCCCTATATAATTCAACGTAATAATATTGCAAAGTATGATTTTAATAGTATAGTGGTTAAAACTACCTACCTTTGAAGTTTTTCACTACATCCTGTTCGAAAGTATTCCTTGTTATTTCTCGTAACTAACAAGGTAAAGGCAAAATACAATTAGCATTGGAAACAGCTGTAACATCACGAAAAAGTTCAATTGAGTAAAACAGCATTATATGTAAATTATTGAAATAGTAATGCGACGCCTCATTGTCTACGAAATTGAACTCACTGTTCAATTTTGTAACTTTGCACAATTTCTATCCATTAAAATGATGTTTTTTTGTTATACTTTCAAGCTGCGTGTTGCAAGGTGATTGCATGGGAACCAAGAAACATATCCCTCTTTAAGTACACACGTATACGCACACAGCCAGGGCGTCGCTAGAGGGGGGGCGGGGTGTGGGGGTGTCTCACTCCCCCCAATCTTGAGAAAACTGACGATAGTTGGAAAATTGGAGTGCGACAGTCAGAATTTCCTACTGTCGCATTCTAATTTACCTAGGCCTATTCATTTACTGTGATCGTGAATGACCGAAAATTTGAAAAATTTCGGTCAAAATTGACCTTGCATCAGTCATATTTACCACGTTTTCCTTGCCACTTTGATAATTGTATCTCGCGATCCTGATACACCACCATACAAAACTTCGTATGATTTTGAATACTCTTAAAAAAATGCCTAAAAGAACTACCGTACAACGTTCGCCAGCTTAAAGTCGGTTTATTTATGAACTCATTTTGCTATTGGGTGGGTTGACCCTGTTCACTAGCTTCAAGTAAGTTCAGTATATATCAGCGACGTTGCCAGGGGAGCCATGGGAGCAGCCTGCTCAAAAAGTCTCATTAATGAATGGAATACGAATCCACTTCTCAGGTTAACATGAGAGTCACAACGTAAAATGAAATTATTTTACATTAACCACAGCATTAATGCATTATACTGTTTTCTTGTGTAACAATGTAAAGGGAACAGTTCGTTGGTACCTTAATGTGCCTTGTCAATCTGGGTATAGCAAAAGTTAGTATATACAAGAATTATACTCTTCATTGTAACTGATATATGGGAGATTACTTCCTCTGGTTATGTCGTTCATGTTTGAATGGCGTTTGTCTACATTTCAACTTATGTTGGCTTACTAAATCAGCTCTTCCTGCACTTTTCAAAGCATCTGCGAGAACGTCATAAGTTGCAGCGATACCTCTTTTCCACATATGTAGCATTTGATAAACCTTCTCCTGGTGATTTAATCTATAATCTAGGTCAAGTTTTTCGAGTTGTCCGTCAGTCAATTTAAGCTTCCTTCCAACAGCCCTCCAGTATTTGCCAATATTCTTTGATAAGTCCTTTGAAAACGAAATGTAAAAGAAAAGTATACTCCTATCAAGACATTGTTTATGTTCTGGAAAACAATCCTGAATAAAATAATCTTATGTGATCCAAATTATTTCTGAATTAAAACCACAAAACGTTTCGGTTTGCGCAGCAACGAACCTACCATAGAAACATTTCAATCTGTTTGAACGACAATGAACCGCCAGCATGCTGCTCTGATTCTGACAGAGACTTTTGACATGACGTATGCTCTCGCGGTACCCGTGAAAGCGGCTAGGCATATAGGTTCAGCGATATGATGTCTAGATGAAAGACCCTCCCCTGTCATGAAAAGAGAGATGTTGGGAATCCGGTAACTTTCGGGATACATCGATCAAAAGATTACGCAGGAGAGCAAACACGATCTCCTGGGTCATCTCTGGGGGATGAGAAGTTGAGAAGTACTCTCGTCGGTGACGAATAAGATGTGTATCAGACGCAGTACAGAACAGGAGAGAGGAAGCTAACAGTTCATCTCAAATGAAAGAAATAGTGTGTGTTCATCGCCTTCGTCCCGTAGCATAAGGCCAAAGGCTGCGTTGGGAGGAGGTTCCCACAAGTTGATGTCAGTGTAACTGTGAATGAGTGTGAACCCAATTTCATTCCTCTCGACTTAAAACTCGATTCAAAACGCAGATGTTTTAGTTCAAAATAATAAATTCTGAACAAAGAGCAGTGGACAGAGACTCAAAAGTGTGTTCGTAGGTAGCAGCGCCAAGGCACTTTACGAATATTGTAGGAAAACACTTACAATAATGATATCGAAGACAATTAAGCGATAAAGGTTAGTGTTGGTTCACAGTTTCGCGTTATTATCTTTCCCGTGAAGGCCTTATTGATCAATACTTTATAAATTACAATCTATGAAAAGCTTAATTTCACCGTTGAAGTTGCTCTTGGTGGAATATAGCAACGGTTAAACTGTTACCTGAAGAGACTCATCACTAACAGCACTGTCTTCGGTTTGTACAATTGCTGATGGTAGTTCTTCATGTATATCTCCTGCAGTAGCATTCCCCGTTGAAGGTATGATTGCTTCAGTTCTTGACAAACTGGATTCCTTGTAATATAATGGCATATCAATACTTTTATAATTTCGAGATCTATATAGACATCCCATTGTTTCATGATTACCAAATTATACTCCTTTGTAATGGACATTCTTAGGTGTATATACTGCAACAATACAAAAATCACCAAATACTAAACTCTTAATCTAAAATGAAGTTTTAGTTATCAATAATAATAATAATAATAATAATGAATGATGATGATGATGATGATGATGATGATGATGATGATGATGATGATGATGATGATGATGATGATGATGATAATAATGATGATAATGATAATAATAATGATAGTGATAATATTAGTAAAAATCAGCAGTTATTATTACGACGTTTAAGCCACCAAAAATGTGGGAGAACCCCGTAAGGGTTTATGGGATTAAAACTTACACGTCGGGTGGCTTCCAGTTCAACATGTTAATTCAATTATTTTCAATTAAGAAAGTCATTTCAGATGGGAAAACCGTCGATTGCTCTTGGATGAAAACCCCACCTTACTATGACCCGGCTGGGGTATCGAACCCGGAACCTCCCGATTACTAAGCCTCATTGCTCTAGATGCCACCGCTTTTATCCACTCGGCCACAACACCAGTATATGCATTACTTAGTCTGTACTCTTTTACGTTATTTAGGTCGTCTATACGCAATGTGTCATGCACCGTGTCGTTAACCTATATCACATAGTCTAAGGAATACATAATAATCATATCGTAGTAACGTTTTTTTGGGGGGGGGGGGAGGAGGTGTGATGGTTTAGCTCTCTTATTCTTGGCATATCATGCTGGCTCTAAAAGCAGTTAAACGGCATGAGAAGAAAACATAAATACAAAATGACAGACGTCATCCTGACCTGCATCAAAACTCAACCTAATATATCCATACTCCAACGGTATCAAATATGGTAGTCACCTTTTCACCATAAAGCACCCATTAGTGCAGCACAATTTATTACATCCAATGTAAACTTCTGTCACCTAAACAGTTTTAAGTGTAAGATTGCCCGTTTAAATGTGTCAGCTCTATGATCAGTGTCATGATGGTAGCATATGCCTCTAGGGTTGATCATCAGTATAGATTGTTTGTATCTCATCTTACCTTAGCATGGGAGACTTTTGATAAATCAATTCAATATACGTGCTTACTGCATGCACTCTTGTAAGGTCATAAAGCTTGTATGGTTGAAATTTGATATTGCTGTTAATTTCTAAGGAGACGCTTCCCTGCATAAACACGCACATATATTTCCCTTTAGAAACTAATAAACTGCGATCAATATGTTGGGCACCAAAACAACAGTATTTTTGTAACCATTCTATTCAGGGAGTTCTAACCTGAGCAATGTCACTGGGCACGGCTCAAAAAAATATGGGTGAAAAAATCATCAATCAGTCTAGCGCAAAATGAAGTCATGAATCATGCGCTACTGAATAACTAGTGAAAATAAATAAATATATACCGTAATACGGTGATCAAATTGTAGATTGAAAAAAATATTATTCACTCATAGTGTGTACGTGTTGTCCTTACATTACCACAATTAGAACTTGTTAGACTACTTTACCAACCTCCCAGGCAATCTCAGGCAACTGATAAAATCCCCGTATATGTTTAGACAATTCGATTCCTTTCTCATATCTCTGATTTCTAAAGGATTTGGTGTGTATATAGTATCTAGTTTTGAAAAGGGGGCCCCTGAAAGATCTTTGTGAGAGGTTGGTATGGTATCTGCAGTAACCGTTGCATATATGAGGACTTAAGGGAAGCAAAAAACCTACACTGTAACCTGAGAAATCCTAAAAACTGCCAAACACAAGGAAGCACGTATTAGGTATGTGTAATCTATGCGTGGAAGAAAAGCTAGAAATCCTCCGTTCAAAGCGCCCAACGATCAATAAGAGTGTAAGGAAGTATCACCGAAAGGCATCCGTAGACGTCTCGTGGCAGAGAAAACTGCCCATGGTAACACTCCAGGTACCTTTGACCTGGGTGTACACTGTCCTTGTTTTGTATATGGTGCATTACTAGGGACACAAAGACACTATTGTTTAAATTTGAGTGAGAGAACAAAGGGGGATGGCTGTGTTGACAACTGTTTTGTTTGTTCGGATTTTCCTTTTGTATTTCTCAAGTAATTTTACCTTTAAGTCAGAAAGGCGGTTAATAAACTATAGAGATGTAGCGTTACTCTAAAATTGATGTCTCGCTCTATTTATTTTGTGTACACCTTAGACACACATATACATACACGCATACATAAATACATACACACATACATAAATACACACATACAACATTGAACATCGTGAGAATTGGAGTTTTGAGAGAACAAATACAGATGACATCTCTAAAGCTGCTGTTCAATGTACAACGTTTGTAGTCCAATATTAGAAATAAGTAAAACATTGAACATAGAAGGATACACTTTGCTTAAAGCCTCAACATATATTACACAACAAAATAACTTAAGCGTAGCAACTTACCTTTAGTGAGAACACCAACTTCTCAAGATTCGACCCTTGGACAGCTTTGAAGAAACATGCGCATCCGTCTGTTTCGTCGGAGGCCATCTTAGTCAGGACAAACGTACAGAAACTTCCTTCCGTAATCGCAACTGTGCTAAAATTGATCATCTTTAAAGGCAAATAAGCAGATGTTACATAAAGTGAACACTTATAAATATGTAGGCCTATATATTAGTAACTTTTGACATGTTTATAGGTTGCAGGTTGCTTGATATTTGCAAGATTCGTGGTCATTATTTCTATTTCTTGGTCTAAGTTCTTTAGAGGAAATATAGACGACAGTATTAATGCAAATTCGGGGATTTTATCAAAACATTTGTTCATCTATCTTATTGGCAAAACCGCAGGTAATTGCATAGAGTAATACCTATTTTACTTTCAAAGTAATTTAAACGGATCTACTATTAAATAACTACGGGGTAACATTGCATCTCCAGCATAGAACTCAAGCCTATTTTACCAAGACTTCTGCCTTATTTTTGTACAGTTGATGGAAACCGAACCGGCAATAAGCTTAGTAATAAACTTACAAGCAGAATGCCATATAAGATACGTTTGAAGAACATTTTTTTTGCATGAAAACTGTCACCACAGGATCATTATACTAAAAGTTTGATAAAGCCATTTCTTCCATTGGCACTGAAAATTAAAAAATGATGGATGTGGTGGTCACAATAGAAATACTTTAATTTCATTATTTGTGCAACGTTTTGTGCAGGCTGTAGTTAGACTACGGCATTTTTACTCCCCTACAAACAATGAGTGTCATACACTAGTTTGTATGCTAATTGATGATTCAGTAAGATTATGTGACATTTTCTATTACAAATATGTGCTTTTGCTGGTAATAAAGTAATCGAATAAAACAAACATTTTTCAAGCTTAATAACATGGTAGTTTTGAGCTGATTTCTTTAACAATAAACTATTATAACCAACCTGTGCAGTTTCTTCTTCGTTATATGTCCAAATAGGTGATACTTTTTCAAGCAAAACTGTCAGAGGCAATTGCCCTTCTTTGAAAAACACGGCGGGTTTCTTAAGCAACACAATGGCATGATTCAATTTGGGAAACTTTTGAGAGTATACAGAGAGAAAAGACAGTGTAAGGTTGTGAAACAATGTCATTGATAAAGGTTGTTGTAGTGAATCAGGGAATGCATGGTTAAGGTTAGATGGTAGATCCCTGTCCCTTCCACATAATGTTAACTGTATCTGTACAACGGTAGCCTATTACAAAAACGGTAAAACCCGGTGTACCGTTTAGATTAGAGCTGTCTTTGCTCACTATTACATATTTATGATTAGTAAGATGTTAATGGTCCTAATTAGTTTTCATTAGATACATATTAATATAAAACAACATTATTAATAATGAAGAGTTATTTTTCCTGCACCAACGTGTTTGCTACTTTTAACTCTCATAATGAAAATACATATAGCTTGCAGCACTGAAGCAAAGTCAGTTTGAACGTTGATATTCTACATGGTATCTCAGATTCTCATAATAATAGGAAACCCTTTACTGATAGAAGCTACTAACGGATTTCAATATTACTATGCCACTGTCAGAAATGGACAGTTGTCTAGAGGCTTAACGATTTAAGGGGGGAAAGGCTACTTCCCCCCGTATTGCACTATTTAACAGTCTTATACACAGGTCGAGTTATTTAAACTTGCTTACCTCTTGGCAACTTGGTAACTGCCAGTAATACCCTATATCAAGAAATATTTCATTTTCAATAGAAGAACGCTTAGCGGCAAACAACATAATCCTCATTGCCTCGACTATATCTTCACCAATTTCAACTTTCTTCCAGCTGAAATTGTAAAGCCACATCACACAGGTTTCATAGGTTACATCACACTGAGTATTTATTTCCTCTTCCCATTGTGGTTGGTTGCCTAAGACAAAACACAAATATGTGACAAAAACGAATCACATCAATTCGTTCCACATCACCATCTAAATCACCTCTGATTACTCTCACTAACAGGTTAACTTTCTCGATGTGACTGTTCGCAAGGAACACGCTTCTCTCTCTACAGACTTATACACCAAGCCTACAGACACACACCAGTATCTCCATTCTTCAAGCTGCCATCCCCCTCACTGCAAGTCTGGAAATTGCCTACAGTCAAGCACTTTGTCTTCGTCGCATTTGCTCTAACAATTCCTCTTTCATTCGCCATACAGATGCTTTGGAAAAACACCTTACTGCCAGGGGCCATAGTGCCAGAAAGGTGCATGAAGCCATTCAGAGAGTCAGCTCCCTATCCAGATCTTCTACTTCGGCAGTGAAGGACAAAAAGGGACGAGATTGCGACAACAAGCTCCCCCTGGTTGTTACTTTACACCCAAATCTTCCTCCTCTTCAGCAAATCACCTCTAACAACCACAGCATTCTCCTCACTTCAGATAGACGCCAACGAGCCGTCCCTGAAAAGCCCACCATCGCCTACAGACGTCCACGCAACCTACGAGACCTTCTTGTGCGTGCTGCTGTTCCACATCTAACTTATAACCCTACACCCATTCAGCATGGTACTTTCAAATGTGATCGTACTTTGAGATGCATCATCTGCAGCCACCACATTGTTGAAGCTAATTCCATCACCAGCCACAGCATGCAACTCAAACACAAGACTAAAGGTCATATCACTTGCACAACCACTAATTTCACCTATCTGATCTCTTGTAGAGTTTGCCGCATCCAATATGTTGGCGAAACCAAAACCACCCACAAGAAGCGATTCTGTGGTCACAGATCCACAGTCAACACCATGAAGACTGAGACCCCAGTTGGAGAATACTTAACCTTCCCAACCATACCATTAACGACATGTCCCTACGGGGGATTGAATCCTTAAGTAGCCGCCCTGACATAGTACGAATCAGCACAGAGGGGCTGTGGATGCAACGCCTTCACACCATTCAAACTAATGGGCTCAACATTCAGGAAGGACATGACTATCTTTTCTTCTGTCCCCCCTCCACCTCCCCTTGTCCCCTCCCCCATCACTCTTCTCCTCACAGCTCTCTTCCACCCCTTTTTCTCCACACCTTTTTATCTTTGTCCTTCTCCAGTTTATTCCCTACCCCCTTTCCCTTAATCCTCTCTTTGTCCCTCCACTGTTTAACTCCCCCCTCTCCGCTTCCCCTGTTGGTTACTTTTTTCTTCTCTCCATCCCTTGTCTACTAATCCCCTTATATCTATCTCTTTGTGTTCACCATGCTCATTAACCTGTATGTATTCTGTGCGTGTTTTTGTCCCTTATGTTACTGTTACTTGTCATTTAGCCTCTGAAGAAGATCCTGCTAGGATCGAAACGTCAGACCAACTTACTTTTACAAAAAAAAAGTAGAATTGAACATCGAAGAAATGTCCTGATTATAAAACTGAGAGCATTACCTAGAATAAAACATTTCTCCTCTTTCTTTAGAAACGTTCAACGCAACTCGTATTCACTTACGTAATCACTTATGTTCAACGCAACTCGTATTCACTTATGTATTCATTTACGCATAAACTTGAAAATGAATAAGATATGTCAAATTGTTTTCGGTAAGTATCTCAGGTTTCAGTCTTGCCGTACCCTCACTCATGCTCTTGTTATTATTGACCTTGACCATTCGAATTGTTTATACAGTGGATTACCTATTTATCTTATCAATAAGCTACAACGTGTACATAATGCTGCTGTTACTAGTGTTAGAGGTTTATTCATGTACCATTTAGCACGCATCCTGCAACAGGTTCACTGGTTGCATATCAATTACCGAATACAATTTAAGGTTCTTATGCTTCCCTAAGGACACGGGACCTTGCTCTCTTTGGGATTTGCTGTCCATTAGGACCGGTGGCTATATTCACTCGGTCATCTAATCGTTCTGATCTCTATGTTCTAGGGTTCACTCTAAGTTAGGAGAACGCGTTTTTTTGCATTATTGCTTTTAAACTCTAGAATAGTTTGCCTGTTTAAATATGTAGTAGTGACACATTTTAAATTTTTATGAACAGGTTAAAAACTTATTTTTTTAGTCTTTATTATTTGCTCCTACGTTTGTCTAACTTACTGCTTTGATTTTGTATAGTTTGGTTTTCACTTTGATGCTTTATAAATCTTTTCAATGATAAGAATAATCACAGGCTATTCATGTAACGTGGTTGTAACGTTGGTGAACAAGTACATGTAACATTTCGCTGTATCATTTGCAACCCAAAATATGCCACACTCATTCATTCATTCATGGGGTCACACCATTTTATTGTTCAAAGAAAAAATATTAATCTACCTTCTTCATGGTGACTGCTGTAAACCGTTGCTTTCCAAACACATCTTTTCTTGAGAACCAAACAGTGAGGTAATGTCAATTTTGCTGGTTTTACAAACTTAACGTTATTGGGAAGGAGTTCCACCACTACTGAGGAGTTCCTAGCAAACGATAAGACTGTTTCATCCAGATAATGATGTGGTATTATTCTTATTTGGATAGAATAATCACGTTGCAGAGCACCGGGAGGTATTTTTAAGCTGACACCGGTATTTGGAATCTCTAGCGTTCCACCGTCTTTGCCGATCATTGATTCTGCTCTCATGGAAAGAGAATCACCTAACGAAAAGACAAATAAAGAAAGAAAATAGTTATGTAGACAGTTGAAACATTCTTGATATTTCACAGAATGATGTTTGTATTAGGTTTTCACGCATTTATCGATATTCATTATTTCACTTTGAATTCTCTTTTTAGTCCTCGATTTCGCGATTAATGATGGTTCATGCTTTATACGGTATATGGACGGTGATCGTACCAAATCCGTGCACTTGAGAAGGAATCCATCTTGTTACCATCATTTGATTGCTCTTTCGTCATTTAACGGAATAATGTTTGGCTTATTGACCTTGAATATCACTTTGTTTATTCCATTGCTATAAATACAATTGCCAACAAATTCTCAAACCATATCGTGAACACATGTATACGCATATAGGAACTTAGTTTTTTAGCCTGTAAAACATGTCTTTTACAACCGTTAGCAGTTTAAAGCACAATTTACCTTCGTCCTTCTTCATGTTCTCTCCTGTACGAATTGATACTTGATCTGCAGACGTCACCTACGCATGCATGAAAGGAAGAAACAATTATACCAGGGATGTTAAAAATGGTTCTCTTTGATACTGTAGAATAATTTATTGCTCGTAAACAAATATTTGTGTGTGTGATAAATTCAGTTACAAATCACTAGTATCATCAAAAGTCGTTTGCCATAGAGATTATCATTGCTGTCAATCCACTGCAGAAAACTCAATATCAAGATCTCAATGCGCAATAAATTTGTAGTATATTGCAATGGGAGACGTATGGAACTAAACAACAGGTGATGCACACAGTTGACTAAACTATCGTACAAGGCATTACACAATTGACTGAAAATAATGGGTACTAGTACGTTCTTATCTCCTTCAAACAACTGTTCGTAGTAATGATTAACCAATGACGATAAATTTATAATTTTGCACTATTTTGCATGAATAAAGGATATGCTTCTCAAAATGCTATAATTACCGAAAACTTACACTTCCTTCTTCAAATTCTCTTCTGTCTGATACACACGTCTCGTTTTCTCCAACTTCCTTGGTGTCCTCTTTCATCTCTGGTTTGGTGGTGAAGAGGTAGGCAATGAAATTAACAAGGAAACATGAAAAGAAATTAGAAAAACAAGTCTTTAAATATACAAATACACATGCTCCTTTAACTTAAATAAAAAATAAAATAAAATAGGTGGAGGCAATACCGTGATAGATTACCCATTTCGTTCAATCTCATTTCTCTTTTTGAGATTTCTATCATTGGAAAGTCAGAAACAAACTTGCATGGTCCGAAACTTTGTAGTGTACATTCTTCGAAATCGCTCGGAATTTATCATTCATAGTTTTAGCAATTTAATCTCCGTATATCAACGTATGATATTGCAAAGTATGATTTTAAAAGTATAGTGATTAAAACTACCTACCCTTTACGTTTGTTACTACATGCTGTTTAGAAGAAGTCCTTCTCCTACTTCCTAACATCATCTAAAGAGGTAAAAGCACAATTCAAACATTGGATGCAGCTGTAACATCAAGAAAAACTTACACAATGAAAGCAAGAGAGTATATGAGATAAAAATTTGAATTTCTCACCAAAGTATCTTTTCCAATACTAACAAGCAGAATAATGATTTAATAAGCTCACCCTTCTCCTTTCAGGAATTGAAATCTAAAGTATGAACAACATTTGCTCCGATGATCTATTCAATTGCGTAAAAAGAGC
>KN884591.1:60026-78934 GCA_000934455.1 Apostichopus parvimensis
CATACATACATACATACATACATACATACATACATACATACATACATACATACATACATACATACATACATACATACATACATACATACATACATACACACACATACACACATACATACACACATACATACATACATACATACATACATACATACATACATACACACATACATACACACATACATACATACATACATACATACATACATACATACATACATACATACATACATACATGCATGCATGCATGCATACATACATACATACATACATACATACATACATACATACATACACGCATACATACATACATACATACATACAAACTATTGGACTCACCAAAACTAATATTTGTTTTGGAGTAAGCTCGTTTACACACGGTTTCTATATTTTGACCACTCTGGACCTCAAATTACCTATCATATAGAAGTCTCATGCTAAGTAAGGAGCACGTATCAACCAAGTGTACAATAAACAGATGCAATAACTGTTGAGTAGGCTTAGTTTAGTTTAGTTCCACATGGCAGCAGCTAAACCGCGCCCAGCTGACAGTTTTATCTCACAGCTCCCCATTTATACAACCTGGGTGAAGAGAGGCAATGGAGATAAAGTGCTTTGCCCAAGGACACAACGCAATGATCTGGCCAGGACTCGAACCTGCAATCCTTAGATCACAATTCCACTCCCTTAACCACTTGACCACAACGCTCCTACATATTATATTTTCTGCTTGTGGAGCCCTAAGAGACAATTTTCTGCTTTGACACGATCTTAAAAGCCGGCCTTTGGGTTATCCTTAATATTTACGGCAATGATATTTTCGAAATTCAATATTGCTTCAGCGACTAAGCGTTCTACCGTCAGTCGATGAATTTTGAACTTGGCCAAAAGAGATTCAGAATTAGTCCTTCTAAACAACTTTCACATTCTACGCTTTTGTCTAATTGCACATCTAACTTCCTAAGTCATCCAAGAATGCATTTCGTTTACGCAAATAATATTTCAATTGAGAAAACAGTTGAGAAACTTGCATCAGATGGCAATCGTCGGATAGCTCTCGCCTTCTCTTATTAGGCTAACTTAAACATTTACTAGCTACAGTTGTATCAAAGACAATTACTGGCTATAGTTGTATCAAAGACATTACTGGCCTATCTTTGTATCTACAAGTATCAAAAGTTGAAAAGTAAGACTATACTCTGTACATGTACCTTGCTAATTTTAAATGCATTATGTAGTATTGAATTACTCGTTTGTTTTTTGGGGTTTAAAATTGATATTGAATGAGGTTTCTCAAGTTAGCAAGAGGCCAGAGAACCAGAATGAACACTCGGGAAGGACCGTTTTCGGCCATCTGGGGGGGTTTGTAAAACCAAAATTTTTCTTGTGCGCTTCGCGCCAACCGATGGTGGCGCTCCGCACAGATAGTCGTGCCTACAACTTTAAAAACCATATTAATCACAAAAAGTGCTCCCCCCCCCCTTCAAATTCCTGGCTACGTTGCTGACCATGGGTAAGAAACCTCAGCACTATCAATATCGTCCCTTAACCAAGACTATGTGATACCAAACACACCAGGCTTCAGATCCTTAAGAAGGACAGTAAATTCATCAAATTTGTTACGAATACTTCTAGCATTGATATAAACAATCTTAAGCTTATACCTGTAACTCAGTACCTAAGCATCCTTCCTGATAATGGTAGAACTGTTACGATCAGATTTCTTGCGATCAAAATACCCATAAGAACCTCCATTAGAAACACAATCCTTATCAAAAATTATTGCCTGACACCATTACCCTCATTTTGTATAAATATAGCTGTTCAACAGAAAAGTTCACTATCCTAACAAACAAAAAACAACAAAAGCCCCAGCAGTAGCTGAGTGCCACCCATCCCTGGCAAACTAATACCTTCTACCCTGGAAACATGACCACATGTCAACAAATGTGAAAGAGAAATCAGAACACAGTCTACTCAAGAAACCATCTAAACTTACCAACTTAAGTGACGAAACCTTGTTTGAAATTTAGGCAATATACCACAGATAACAACTTAGCGACACTTAGCGAAGTTTAGCGACACAAAACTTCTTGATACCTGCACCGATATATTTCAAGTGACTCGTGCTGTATATTATTGGAACCCACCTGGACTTCAGCCACCTCCTCATTTGACACAATTGTGTTAACCCTTTCAATAACATCCTGGATTTTGGCCCCTGACTGTCGACTTATTTCTAAAAAATACTGTCGACTTATTGTAAGATTTTCAGTTTGGAACTGGTGAACCCAGATGAATAACGAAGTCTCCTGATAGCGAAAACAGTTGAGAACTTACTATTTAAGAGAAGAGTTTTAATTGCAAAGTTTAAGTTAAAATTAAAAAATATTGTCATCATAATACTTTCAAATACATAGATCAAAAAGAAAAAATATGTTTCGTCCACAGTAACACTTCCAGGCACTATGGGTGGAAGAATGAGAAGGATGGACTTTGACCAATGTCACTGGTCATAAAGGACGTACAGTGCTATAAAGGCTACTAGTTCAGTTTAGGCATGCTCAAATGAGGAGGTTAATGTTGTGGGGAGACATGTAAGCAAGGAGTGGAGTAAATTATGAATAAGCAATCTCAATGTAGCAGACTTTCAGAAAATGCGATTTAGTGAGAAAGCAAATTTGGTACATGTTTCCCCATTGTTCAAATATATCAAATGCTTGGTGATATTTCTGCTGAATGTTCTTCTATCAGCTCTATAAATAACACATTCCAATATATCCTTATTTTCAAAATCACATAGTGCAAAAGCTTTATTTTGGTTTGCCAACTTGAATTAGTCCCCAACATGCTACTTCAACCATTTTATTGTTGATAATGAATTTGATGAGATCTTCATAATCTTGTTCAATCAGCATCTGGTCCCATCGACTAACTTCAATAGCCCTCAGGGTATTCAAAACTCCCAGCGAGACATCAGCCTTCAAGATCAGGGCTTTTTCTGTAATTTTTTCCACAACATCTGAAAGCTTCAGACATTTGATTGGAATCTGCAAGACAATCCACATATATTGTAGTATTCCAACCTGAAATCAGTAACCAACAATAACAAGTGGAAAACATAAAACTAGAAACCTGAAGATAGACATTAAGATTAATTTTGTTTGCCAGTGAAGATATGAAAATTGTAATATGTCCCACGTAGTGCACAAAATCAGCTATAAGTTGTCCCATGCATCACAATTATCCTAAAGCAACACTATGGATTGATTAGTAGCCAACATTTATTAATACCATTGACGAAATGTGTACTTTACGATAAACTGATCTTGTAAATTAAATAGATGGTTCAGCATATGATAATGTTGTATCGAAAATGATTCACACATTGCAGAAGGATATGCCACTGTGTAATACCTGTAGATCAATTCATACTTTGTTCTGTTATGCCCAGAAAAAATACATTTGGTCGATCTTGTACCAAAGATCAAATTTGTTCTCTTGATTGAGAGCTACATTTCAAGAAGTAACATATTTAAAATAAACTTGCATTATCGATATCTCAGCATATCGGATTTACTTAAGTTTTAGCACAAATTGGTGAAAATATACATCTTGCAGTTTGTATCCTACGGATTAATGCTGTACTCGGAACTGGAAAATTCATAGTAGTGTTCATGCTCACTTCAGATTATTCCAGATATCGGGATATAGGGAGAGGTTTGCTGTGTATTTGAGCTAAGAAATTGTCTTCACACTTTACCTGTGATCTTGAAGCAAAGGTGAGCATATAAACCTTTGATCTCAGCAGCAGTCGACTATCTTCAGAGTTGAAGTTGACAGATTCTCTTCTACAGACCTCTGTGACTATGTCTTTAACCTTGTGTTCTTTGTAATCATCATACTCAGCAAAACAGAAGCAGATGCAGTTCATGATGTAATCAGGAATCTCGCCATCTCCTGTTTTAAAGTCTCTCATAAGAAAACTGGCAATGAAATGAAAACTAAGAGGACAGATGTGACAAGTGAAGCGCAACACATACTGGAGATCAGATGGGTCTATGTTAGCCAAGTGTTCCCTGAACAATTGATACTTATTATGGTGTTCAGCTGATTTGTGACCCCGGAACAAGAGAGCTAAATACTTTGCTGCAAACCACTCTTGGATTAACTTATGAAGAAATTTGACCTGTAAAGAGATGTATTTGGCAGTTGTACCTTTTAGTAAAGGTTTCGATTTTTTTCTCTTTTGATTCCAATATTGGTTTACTTTCTGATTGATTGACAGATGTCAAACAATCAGGATCAAGGGATACCCCTGTTTTTATCTCTGAAGTAACACTAGCTGCATTCAGTGACTCATCACTGATGGAACCAGACTGGGGACTTCCACTGCCTGAGTCAGTCTGAAGATCTCTACTAGGGTAATTAAATGGAGTTCCTTCCTCAACAACAAGTATACCAGAATCTATCCATGCTTTGCTATAAGTGACACGTCTATCCACAAAGTCTTTTTGCCAAAACAATTGTTGATTTCCTTTACACAGTCCATTAAATGCCAGTTCATTCAATGTAATGTATGATTTCCTGTGTGACAGATGACCCGAGGTGTCTTCCTCATCCTGCACGGGACACAGAATGTCTACAATGGCCTTCACAAAAGGAGTAACCCTGTCAAGCTGACGCACTTGTAACTTTCCTAATCTATCAATGTTATGTACTAACATCACAAAGAGTAGTGGAACATTACAAAGATCAAGAATAAATGGAATATTATCAATCAATTCCTTTAATTTTTCTTGCCTTTTTTGATCACCAGAGTAGACTTTTTTAATGTATTCACTCCTATCATCCTCGCCAAAGCTTCCTATCTTCAACATTGGACCTGGAGGTAGATGCTTGGTATAATCTGTCCTAGCTGTGATTATTACAATGAGATTGGACAGTTTCTCTTTTGTCATTACTCTCATGACCTCTGAGGGACTTCCATCTTTGGTTCCACCATTGTATTCTTCTAAAGCATCCAATATGAGGTAGACTCTCTTCTTACTACTGTTAATTATAGGGTCAATATCATCTTCTGTGATGGGAGTGCCTTTACGGATGTAGAACATCTTGATAGCTTGAATAATTGTCATGTTATCAACAATTTTCAAGGGCAGATAGATGACCATAGTTATATCCATAAGCTTTCCACAACACCAGTCATATGCCAACTGAGAGGAGAGCATTGTCTTGCCGGAGCCTGGCTGTCCTTCCAGAATGATTCGAGTTTCTGCTTTTAGTCTTTCATCAGTAAAGATATCTAGGTAGTGTAGCTTACATTTTTGGTCAACTTCTCTGCTAGATATTTTTGACTAAGCGGCTGGCAATAAAGAGATCATTTGCTTTCCATTGACAAGACTTCTTCCAGGGGACAGGAGTCATAGTTTCAAAACAACTTTTTATCTTCTGTTGTAGGCATTTGATGAATAAGTTCTCTTTGTCTTTAAAACAAGAAATACAGAAACACAGTCCAATTACTATTAACAGAAGGTGAAATGTTTCATAATTCATGATAGAAATCTACCAAGGTGTTAAGCAAATGTAATTTGATATTAGTAGTTTGGTTAATCTGATAACATCTATCATAATATTCCAATGTAAAGAAAGCTCACTTTCAAAACAAACTAAGATACTGACATCTCTCAAACATGCTTAGTCAGTTTAACAATTTACAAATAATACATACAAGCAATAATAAAAAATACTGTCTTATACAAAAGAAAATAATAGGAAAACCAGCTATTATTAAATTTCATTCACACCATGATACCCTTATAACTCTATCTGCAATATAAGGACACTATTTGTACCAACATACTCTTTGCAAAAACAGCTGTTCAATCATTTGTTCTCTATATTGGGACGGTGAATGTTAAAAGAGGGGTAAAACATTAATATCTTCTTTCATCATTGAGAAATCAAACTTTAAAAATTAATTTCTTTCATTTAGAGACGAACATTGCACAATGATTGCTGTTATACATGGAAAGAATTGATATTGTCTTTATTTATTTGTAACTGATGCAATTAGGACTTCACCATAATTAGAAGCATTGTTTAATCGTCCCGGGACATAATTTACAGGAGAAAGAGCTGTTGGTATAGACCATGTATGACATCACAGATTACACAGTAGAACAATTCAATCATCAAAGTAAAGCAACAATCTGCATTATATTATTCACACCAGGACAAAGCTATAAAGCTATGAGTTATGTCAAGGTGCTTCAGTTCAAAACATATTTTGCCATATCTTCTTTAATTCAATCTTCAATCTTCATTACCCCTTAAATTATCCTCTAATCAACACACAAAAAAGTTTTAGATAAAGAGTGTAATTTGAGGGTTTAACTGTTTTCGAGCTATGAAGTCTGAAGTCAGGAATGTTCCTTAAAGGTGGGCACGACACTTGAAACAGTGGAGAATACAACTTTGTAACATACACATGAATTTACAATACCTTCATCTTGTGGCTTGGTTTTGTCAGAAAGTACCAATGACTGGTATTCGTGTATCTTAGCTACTGCCTGGAGAAGAAGATATTCCTGTAAATGTGTCTCTAATTTGCTGACATCAGAAGGCTTAATGATACCCATCTCATCTATTGTCAGGAGGAAGGAGAGTCCTGGATTCTGACTGGAGATAACTGTGTTCTTGTTGTCATCAGTAACTTTAAAGTTATCACACATTTTCGCTGTTATGGAAATCGTCAAATGAGCAGCGAGGCTGGCGAGGAATCTGTCGTATTCAGTCTCTGGATCTGAAATGTTTAAGATGAAACATTAAGTTAAAGTTTCCAGTGTTGTTAACTATCCACCCTGATTTATGTATTATACACATTATGACACATGGTGATTTTTGCACACTTGTACATATGAAATGTGGTTTGGTTTACACATTTTGGTTTCCAGCATCTAGAATAAATCACCACCTGTGTTATGTATTGCTTAAAGAGGAATCTTTCTGGGGGAGATGGGAGGAGTGACGTAGCACGAATTGGCAGGTGATAGTCTATCACTAGCCATTTAAACATTTTGTCATATCACGGAAAATATGTATGATAGTTGAGCTATACTTCAAGATATCTCTTAAGTGAAATTTGGAATTAGAAGAGCTGAATCAAAATACAAAATTACAAATAAATTACAAAGAGAGCTAGTGATTAGGGGCCTACCTCTCAGCTTCATGTACGTCTCTGTTAATAAGTAAGTATCATTGATCTTCAGCTTAGTGAGTGCATCAGTTAATCGATTCACATTTGAAGGTGTTATGCATCCTTTCTCTTCAAGGACAAGCAGAAAATTCTCAGAATACAAGGGACTTGTAATAATGGTCTGCAATTGATTAGGTGGTAGTGAAAAGTAGCGGCCTAAATTCCCACAGTCAGTTTGGGTTAGCCTTAAAGACAGTTCTTTTTTGAGATTGCTGAATGACAAGATGGATGCCTATGGAAAAGAGAAACAACAATAAACGACTTAGCAATTAATTACCAACTAATCAAACCAACAACATTCATTTTAAACTAGCCTTGGTCAGATGATTTCTGAAACGTGACAACGTTTGAGATTTAACTAGCTCTGAGACTTAAACATCTCTTGAATTATACACAAGAGAGTAAGATTCTGGTTTCTCGCACAGAAAATACACACACTAAATGAAGTCAAAGCAAGCTACAGTAAATATTGACCGCTGATCAGCTTAATGGGATATTCATCAGTACAGTTCCGGAATGAAAATCTATAAACAAGATCTAAAAATATTTGTAAATGTAACCTTCCATCAGATGAGATGTTATCATAGATATTTAAGGCACCAAATTAAGCCATACTTGCCCCACTATTTGTGTCTTAAATGCTTTACGGCTACAAAACTTATTACCTTTGGTCAACAATTCCATGTAGAACCAAGTGAAAATATTTCACGCGCATTGCCCAAGCAATGTGGCAGAAGAAGCAAAAACCATGTTGCCGTCAAGCATTACATTATGTGTCTTAATACATAGAGTTATAGAGATGTATAGGGTTTTATTGTTAAGTGTACATAGTCTACACTGCACATTTGTGATGGTTTACAAATTTGTCAAGGTTTGGTCCTGTTGGATGTCATCTACAGTAAGGGTGCTTTGAAGTGCACAGGGGGCTGTAGCCATTGTCTGTAATTTTTTAACAAAACAAATCTAAAATGTCCTAAACGTTGCTTTGGTTGTATGTCCAGGGCTCTTCATGGGTACAGACTCCATCTGACCAGATATAGCTGATACACTAGGTGATAAAGTCTCTGTTTTGTAGCTTACTGTTAGTATCAGGGGTTGCTTTGGTACCTGTAGCCTTACAAAATGTGTAAGTTGCCATGGAAGCATGTGGTCTAAGTCAGCAGAAGTTGCACATGGACTGAAGTGGTTAGTGTTCTATTTGTCATTATTACTAGTAGATACTGTTAATTAGATGCTCCGATAAGTTACACAGGGTGTTACCATGTTAGAGTTAATGGTTGCCCCTCTTAGGGTGTGTTCGTAGTGGAACTAGGGCGACCAGCTTCTAGTTACATGTTATGCTACAGCATTGCTATATTAGTACTGCTATGCCCATTAGGGATATACAGCTTGCGCTTTTGTGGTTACAAGGTTGACCTCTGATGACCTCATATGAACTTTGACCTACACCAAATTGTGTAAAATCTTTACACTACATTAGGCGATTATACCATGCATATTTCAGCTCATTTGTTATTCGGGTGCTGGAGGTACAGCATTTTGGAGAATTTCACATGTTGCCTTCTGCTTACCACAAATGACATTTGAACTCCACCCAAGACGACAGGGTTCTTTACTCGTTATGGGGAAGCCACATGCAAAATATGACAGCCAATAGAGATATTGTGACCAAAAATGAACTCTGAGCTACACCATATTGTGGAAATTTTAAAACTACATGTGGCTATTCTACCATGCATAAATGAGATCCGGTGATGTTCAAGTCCTTGAGATACAGCATTTTTTAGATTTTCACATTTTGCCCTCTGTTGACCTCAAACGATCTTTGACCTCCACCCAAAACAATATGGCTCTTAACCTAATTATGGGGAAAAGTCACATATGAATATGAGAGCTGCTGAGGTAACTCATCTTACTATCTTAGAAATAAGACAAACATTTAACATAACTAGAGTGTAGCAACCAACCCTTAGTGAGAACCGTAAGTCCACAAGACCCGTCCTTTGGCCAACTTTGAAGTAACATTCACATCTGTCTGTTTCGTCGGAGGCAACCTTACTCAAGAGAAACGTACAGAAACTCCCTTTGTTGATCGCAGCAGTACTAAAACTGATTTCCTTTGAAGGCAAATAAGCAGTTGTGAATGAATATGGCATTAAGTTAAACTCAACATACTTTAACTTATTTGGGAAAACAAAGTACACTTATGAATACATAGGCCTATATAATAGTCACTTATGACATTTTTGTAGGTCTGTTTCGTCGACTATCTTAGTTAGGATAAACGTAAAAAGGCACCTTCCGTAATCGCAACTGTGATAAAACTGACTTCCTTTAAAGGCAAATAAGCAGTTGTTACATGAATATAACATTTGACATTTTGTATGTTGCAGGTTGCTTGATCTTAGCAAGATTCGTGGTCTTCAGTTCTTTAAAGGAAATATAGACGACAGTATTAATGTAAATTTTGGGTTTATGATCAATAGATGATGCTTATTTTAATTTTACATTAATTTTAACGGATCTCCTTTTAAATAATTACGAGGTAATAATACAAATATTTACCATTAAATAACAGCAAACTGCTTTTACCTTATTTTTGCACAAAAATGACGGGTTTATATGAAATGATGGAAGCCGGCATTAAGGCATTAAGCTCAGTAATAAACTTACCAGCAGAATGTCATATACGATATACTTAATTTAATATTTGTTTTGAGTGAAACGTGTCATCACAGGATCATTATACTAAAAGTTTGATAAAGCCATTTCTTTTATTGGCACTGACAATGCCAATAAAAATTAAAACTAAGTTTGGACACATTAATGGATGTGGTGGTTACAATAGCAATACTTTTAAATTCATTAATTGTGAAACTTTGTGTGCACGCTTATAGTAAGACTACGGTATTGATACTACCCTATACAAACTATGAGTGTCATACACTAGTTTGTATGTTAATTGATGATTCAGTAATATTATTTGACATTCTCTATTACGCATATGTGCTTCTGCTGGTAATAAAGTAATCGAAGAAAAACACATTTTTCAAGCTGAATGACATGATAGTTTTGAGCTGATGCATGCATTTACAAATAAATTATTTTGACGCACCTTTACATTGTTTTCTTCGTTACATGTCCAATTAGGTGGTACTACTCTTTCAAATAAAATTGTCAGAGGCAATTGTCCATTTTTGACAAAAATGGCGGGTGTCTCATGCAACACAATGGCATGATTCAACTTGAGAACCTTTTGAGAGTATACAGAGAGAAAATGACATTGAAAAGGTTGTGAATCACTATCATAGATTAAGTTGTTGTAGTGAATCAGAGAATGGTTAAGGTTAGATGGTAGATGAAATATCCCTTCCACATAATGTTAACTGTATCTGTACAACGGTAGTTTATTACAAAATGGGTAAAACCCAAAGTGTATCATTTAGCTTAGAGCTGTTTTTGCTCACTCACTCACTCAGTCCCATGACTGTGAAGTCGTCGGGGAGACATAACGGTTGCAGCTGACATCGTCCTCCATGCATATATGTTAGCAGCAGTGGCGAGCAGGTCTGGCATGTCCAAGCCGGTCCAGTCCTTCACGTTGTCGGACCAGTTTCTCCTCTGGCGTCCTCGTCTGCGACCACCCTCCACAGTGCCCTGGAGTATTACCTTGGAGAGGCTGTCATGCCTTGTGACGTGGCCAAACCACGCCAGTTTCCGGCGTTTGACTGTTGACAGGAGTGGTTCAAATGGGCCCACCAGGTCTCCGACCGTTTCTCGAACATAGTCGTTGGTCTTACGGTCGGTGTATAAGATGCGGAGTAGTTTTCTCAGGCATTTGGTCTCGAAAGCCTGGATTCGCCTCTCGCTTTCCGCCAGAAGTGTCCACGTCTCGCAACCGTAGAGTAAGATGGAGATGACCAGTGACTTGTAGAGCCTGAATTTGGTGGAGAAGTTGATGTTACTCTTCCAGATCACATTTAGCCTGGTCATTGCTGCTGTAGCTAAGGCAATCCGGATCTTGATCTCTTTTGCAGAGGTGCCATCCTTGGTCAGAGTCACTCCCAGGTATTTGAAGCTGGATACTTCCTCTAAAGCCTCGTTGTTCATAGTGATATGAGCATTGATGTTGCTGCTGTTCACTAGGATCTTCGATTTCTCTGTGCTGATTTCCATGCCAAATTTGCCGGCTGTTGTAGCAAGTTTGTTGGTGAGGTCTTGGAGCTCGTTAATGTTGCCTCCCATCAGGTCTATATCATCAGCAAACCGAAGATTGCAGATTGGCCGTCCACCAATGGAGATAGAGGTATGGTGGTCTTGGAGAGTTTCCTGCATGATTCTTTCGAGGAATAAGTTGAAAAGAACTGGAGAAAGTAGACAACCCTGTCGAACACCCACAGTTGTCTGGAAGAACTCTCCTAGCTGGTTGTTCAGAAGAACTGCACTGCTAGAGTGACTGTACAGTGAATGGATGACTTGAACGAGTCCTTCCTCGATGTTGAATTCTCTGAGGACATGCCAAAGGCCATCATGCCAGACTCTGTCGAAGGCCTTCTTGAAATCGATGAAGTTGTGGCAGAGGTCGCGCTGATGCTGGAGATGTTTCTCAGTAAGTACCCTGCAGTTGAAAATTTGCTCGGTGGTACTCCGACCAGCTCTGAAACCTGCCTGTTCTTCAGATAGTAAGTCCTCGGCCTTGGAGTTTAGTCGGTTTAGAATGACACGGAGCATTATCTTGCTGGGGTGGCTAATCAGGCTTATGGTCCTGTAGTTTTGACAGCGCCTGAGGTTTCCCTTCTTCGGTAGTGGTATCACCAGTGATTGCATCCACTCATTTGGCCATTTCTTCTCCTCCCAGATCTTCTGACAGAGGGCAGTTAGGGCCTTGGTTAACTCCTCGCCACCGCTCTTCAGCAACTCGGCTGGTATGTTGTCCACTCCAGGAGATTTACCTGGTTTAAGGCTGTGTATAGCTGCTTCAACCTCGGCTTTCAATACAGTCAGACTGTCCTCCCCTCCCGCAGAGCTATTACCATCCGTTCTGGTCTGACCTTGGTCCTCCGTTCGGGGGGGGGGGGAGGTTGTTGGTGGTTCTGCAGTATGGCAATGTCAGGATTAAGCTCGTAATTGTAGAGGTCGTTGCAGTACTCAGTCCATCTCTTCAGAACATCATTGTTGTCAGTGAGGAGGTTGCCGTCTCTGTCCTCGATGATGGCTGCTCGTGGTAGTGTAGGCTTGGTGAGGGCTTTGAGGGTGTTATAGGCATGCTTGCTGTTCCCTGTCTTCATGTCGCGCTCAATAGCACTGCATCGTTTCTCGATCCACCCTTCCTTTGCTGATTTCATTCCATTCCTTATCGCCTTGTTCATCTGTTGGTACTGCATCCGTGCCTCCTTGCCCATGTTCTGTTTCCCCTTCAGCTCACGTCTCTTATCGCACAGTTCAAGGATGTCATCTGTAACCCATGGCTGGATTTTCTTCCGGTGTTTACCCAGTACAGAGTCGGCAGTGGTTAGTAGAACGTCATTGATGTTGTTAGCAATCGAGTCTACGTCACTGTCAAGCAGGTTCGGTGCTGCAAACTTCCCTCCGACTTGGGCCTGGAATATCTGGGCGACATCAGGGTCCTTCAGCTTTTCTAGATCAAAACGGATGCGCGGACTCTTGGGGGTGCGTTTGGTCTTCAGCTTCAACTTGAATGACATGAGGACGAGATCGTGGTCGCTTCCGATGTCGGCGCCAGGGAAAGTTCTGGTTTTGGCTTTGTTTATGCTGGATTTGAATCGTTGAGGAGCCATAATGAAGTCAATCTGGTTGTAAACTCTTCCATTCGGTGAGTGCCAGGTTGCAGTTCTGGAGAGCTTGTGAGGGTGGAGAGTGTTAGCCAGTGTCAGGCGGTGGTTTTTGGCAAACTCCAGGAGTCTAAGGCCTCTGTCGTTGGTGTCGCCGATTCCGAATCTGCCAACTGTCCCTGCCCAGTGCTGGTGTGAGTCTGGACCTACTTTAGCATTCCAGTCGCCTTGGACTACCAGAATATCCTTCCTCGGAACTCTTGCGATGAGGGCATCTAGTTGTTCGTATAGCTCCTCAACTTCATCGTCGTCGTGGTCCGACGTTGGTGCATAGACCTGGATGATGGTCATGTTGTGTGGTTTAGCAGAGACACGGATGGAGATGATCCTGCTAGAGATGGGAGTGCAGCTGAAGACACTGTTTGCACTCTCCTTCCGAACGATGAAGGCGACCCCGTTGTGATGTTTCTTTTCCTCTCCGGAGAACCAAATCTTGTGTCCTTCTTCGGTTATTGTTTCTCCAATCCCTGTCCATCTGACTTCTGAGAACCCAATTATGTCCCAGTGGTAGCGCTGTAGTTCATGCTCGTGAATCTTACCGCAGACATACAGGGTACGGACATTCCAGGTGCCTATTGTGGCACCACTTGTTGGTAGTTTTAGAGTGTTTTTCACTTCAGTAGTCCACTTACCACGTCCATCCTGAAGTGAGTCAGTGGAACGCGCGGTCGTTGTTAATCCGGGCCTCGACCGATCCGGCATGGTAATGTTAAGCTTTTTCGTCATGTCTTTTCAGTGGGCTTGTATACAGCATGGTGGCGCCCGTCTCCTCTCCAAGCTGTTGACTGACAACCGAGGTCCAAGGAAAATAATGGATCGCCCACAGTCACGTTCGCTTGGTCATTGAGTCAGATCTGAAACCCAAACGCCCTGGCCGTTGACCGGCAGCAGCTCGTCCGCCCTGTGGTGTAGCGAAAACATCACCCCCTCACATGGTTTAGCCCGCCTGCTGAGGCGGTGTTCCAGGGTATGGCGCTAGGAGCCACACGTGAGAGGAATCGGGAGATGGGTGAGAACCAGAGACCTGTCCATCCCACTGACCAGTGGAATGCAGCAGCCAGAAACCAAAGGTGCTATCTCTATCCAGAGCCCCCTATACCCCACTGTTACATATTTGTATGATTAGTAAGATGTTATAAGTCCTAATTAATTTTGATTTGATACATATTAATATATAACCACATTATTCATTAGGAAGAGTTATTTTTTCCTGCACCAAAGTGTTTGCTACTTTTAACTCTCATAATGAAAATGCATATAGCTTGCGGCACTGAAGCAAAGTCAGCTTGAACGTTGATTGTCTACATGGTATCTCAGTTTCTCATAATAATAGAGAAACCTTAACTGATAAAAGCTACTAACGTATTTAAATATTACTATGCCCCTGGCAGAAAAAGACAGTTGTGATGTAAAAAGGAGCATAACGATTTAAGGCTATTGTCCCGTATTGCACTATGTAACAGTTTTTTACACAAGTCGAGTTATTTAACTTGCTTACCTCTCGGCAACTTGGTAACTGCCAGTAGTATCCGATATCAAGAAATATTTCATTTTCAAAAGAAGAACGCATAGCGGCATACAAAATAATCCTCTTTGCCTTGACTATACGAGCATCAATTGTAAATTTCTTCCAGCTGAAATTGTAAAGCCGCATCACACAGGTTTCAGAAGTAACATCACAATGAGCATTTCTTTCCTCTTCCCATTGTGGTCTGGTGCCTTAGACAAAAAACAAATATGTGATAAAAAAGGAAAGAAATGATCTTCAGAGAAAGTTCCTGATTATAAAACTGAAAGCATTACCTAAAATTAAACATATTCCATCTCCCTTTAGAAACGTACAACGCAACTCGTCCCTTGCTTACTTGTTCGTATTCACTTATGTATTTCACTTACGTATAAACTTACAAATCAATAAGAGATGTCAAATTGCTTTGGTTCCACTTAAAAGGATTCGTAAATTAAGTAGGTATATCAGTTTTCAGTCTTGACATACCCTCCCTCACTCTCTTGTTATTGGTGACCTAGATCATTCGAATTGTTTATACGGTGGATTACCTAATTATCTTATCAATAAGCTACACCGTGTACAGAATGCTGCTGTAAGAGGTTTATTCCAGGTACCAATCTAGCACGCATATTAGTCTGCACCTCTGCAACAGGTTCACTGGTTGTCTATCAATTACCGAATACAGTTTAAGATTCTTACGCTTCCCTAAGGACACGGGACCTTGCCATCTATAGGACTTGCTGTCCATTAAGACCAGTGGTTATTTCACTCGGTCATCTTATCGTTCTGAACTCTATGTTCTAGGGTTCACTCTAAGTTAGGAGAACGCGCTTTTTGCATTATTGCTTCTAAACTCTAGAATAGTTTGCCTGTTGTATATGTAGTAGTGACACTTTTTAAATTGTTATGAAGAGGTTAAAAACTTATTTTTTTAGTCTTTATTATTTGCTCTTACGTTTGTCTATCTTACTGCTTTGTTTTTGTATAGTTTGGTTTTCACTTTGATGCTTTATAAATCTTTTCAATGATAAGAATAATCACAGGCTATTCATGTAACGTGATTGTAACTCTGATTAATGAGTACATGTAACATTCCGCTGTATCATTTGCAACCCCAAAATATGTCAGGGTCATTCGTACATGGGGTCACAACATTTTATTTTTCAAAGAAAAAAAACACAATTTACCTTCTTTATGGTGACTGCTGTATACCTTTGCTTTCCATCCACATTTTTTCTTGAGAACCAAACAGTGAGGTAATGTCAATGTTGCTGGTATTAAAAGCTTAACGTTATTGGGAAGGAGTTCTACCACTACTGAGGAGTTACTAGCAAACGATAATTCAGGTTCATCCAGATAATGATGTGGAATTATTCTCATTCGGATAAAATATTCACGTCGCAGAGCACCGGGAGGTATTTCTAAGCTGACACCGGTATTTTGAATGTCTAGCGTTCCACCGTCTTTGCCGATCATTGATTCTGCTCTCATGGAACGAGAATCACCTAACGAAAAGAAAAAGAAAGAAAAAAATGAAATATATAGACAGTTGAAAAATTCTTTATATTTAACAGACTGTTGTTTTTATTAGTTTCACTGATTTATCGATATTCATAATTCACTTTCTCGTTTTATATATAGTCCTCGATTGCGCGATTATTGATGGTTCATGCTTTACACGTGGACCAAGATCGTACCAAATCCGTGTCCTATATGTAAGTGTGAAGAGATTCATCTTGGTTCCATCATTTGATTGCTCGTCATTTCGTCATTTAACGGAATAATGTTTGGCTTAGTAACCTTTGACAATCCCTTAATTTGTTCCATTGCTTTCAATACAATCACCAAAAAGTTCTCAAAAAACAAATGATGAACACTATGATACGCAGATACCAATGAGGTGTTTAGTCCTGTAATACATGTCTTTCAACCGTTAGCAGTTTAATACACAACTTACCTTCGTCCTTCTTAATGTTCTCGCCTGTATGAATTGGTACTTCATCTGCAGACGTCACCTGCGCATGGTGAAAGGAAGAAACAATTATACCAGGATCGGTTATTCAGATAACAGAAGTGACATTCGTGCTGTATAAGCCTCAGTTATTATAAAACAAAACGGTTCTCATTGATACTGTAGAATGATTTATTGCTCGTACCATACTTGTTTTTGTGATAAATTCAGCTACAAATCACTAGTATCATCAAAAGTGGTTTGCCATACAGGTTATCATTGATGTCAATCCACTGCAGAAAAACTCAATTTCAAGATCTCAATGCGCAATAAATTTGTAGTATATTGCAATGGGATACGTATGGAACTTAAAAACATGTAATGCACACAGTTGACTAAACTATCGCACAAGGAATGTCACAATTGACTGAAAATAATGGGCAGGAGTACGTTCTTATCTCCTTCAAACAACTGATCGTAGTAAAGATTTACGAATCAACCTGTCCTGATCGTGACAATAAATTGATCATATTTGTACTATTTCGAATGAATGAAGGATATGTTTCTCAAAATGCTATAATTACCGAAATACTTACACTTCTTCAAATTCCCTGCTGATAAACTGTGTTTCTCTAACTTCCTTGGTGTCCTCTATCATCTCTGGTTGGTCAAGAGGTAGGCGATGAAATTAGCAATGGAAGAATACTTACATATACATGCTCAATTAAGTTAAATATAAAAGAAAGCGAGGGGGGCAATACTGTGATAGATTACCCATTTCGTTTAATCTCATTTCTCTTTTTGAGATTTCTATCATTGGAAAGTCAGAAACGAACTTGCATGGTCCGAAACTTCGAAATTGCTCGGAATTTATCTTTCATAGTTTTAGCAAATTAATCTCCGTATATCAACGTATGATTATGCAAAGTATGATTTTAAAAGTGTAGTGATTAAAACTACCTACCTTTTACGTTTGTTACTACATGCTGTTTAGAAGAAGTCCTTCTCCTACTTCCTAAAATCATCTTAAAAGGTAAAAGCACAATTCAAACATTGGATGCAGCTGTAACATAAAGAAAAACTTACACAATGAAAGCAAGAGAGTGTATAAGATAAAAATTGAATTTCTCATCAAAGTATCTTTTCCAATACTAGTACACTGGCAGTCTGGATCAATTATGACATTTATACATTACAATCTGAGCATGCGCTAAGCCTTGAAGATGTCTCGAATACCGAAGGTTGGCCTCCAATTCACCGGTCTCTCATGAATGTAACGCATGATCTTGCACTTTTACGAAACTGTTACGCGTGGGTGGCAACAGGGAATGACTGTTACGAACGGCTTGATTCCCGAAAATTGATACATTATTTCAATAAGTCAAACATAAAAATCCTTAATAAAACAAAAGGAGGAACAAAGATCACAAATGATATTATGCTGGTAGTATTCATGTTATAAAATTACCTTCTGCAAGTTGATTACATTAAAAATGAAGAGCTGCGGAAAGACAACCACAGTTTGCTGTGACGTCAACTACATGTAGCACGAGCCGCCCTTTCTATGATTCTTACTTTCTCCTTAATGTGAAAGAATGGTCATAGAGTGACAAAGAACAGCGTCAGTAGCATGGGGAAGTGTGGGGGGGGGGGTGGGGGAGCAGGTAACTTACGATCCCACGAAGAAGATGAACTAGAAACCGTGGGGGGGGGGGAGCTGGGCATGGATGGCGGAGCAGGTACCTTACGATCCCACAAAGACAGATGGACGAGAAATCGAGATCGATGAAACATAAAAAATGGAAACAACATTCACTTCGGTTAGTGCGAGGAGCAAAAAATATGAAAACACCGAAGCCCTGTTTTTGTGCAGCTATGACTACCCATTATTCTAGATCTCAGTGCATGACAACCAGGAAGTTATGGAACCCACCTCCCCCTCTCCCCTCCCGGCTAGTCTACGAATGGAGAAACATGTTTGTGTAAACGATTGATTGGTCAAAAGACTGCTCTTCAAACCTACATCAGAGGTGTGAGCAAAGGGGGAAAGGGGAGGCAAGCCATTGCCCCACCTCTCATCGTCAGTTGGGGTAATAGTTCAGTCGGGGGATTTTGTGTTAACATTCAGTTGGGGAAAATTAGATCTCTGTTACGGGTGCTTTCCGTAACCCCCCCCCCCCCTTGCAACATCACACAGCATCAAAAGTACATAGTAGCACATCCTTACATATATAGCTTCTCATCTATAGGCCTTGTTTGTGTGCAGCTATTACTACCCACAATTCTAGATCTCAGTGCATGACAACCTGGCAATCATTTAAGTTATGCCTCCACCCC
>KN884591.1:80301-94015 GCA_000934455.1 Apostichopus parvimensis
GTAATGCGACACCTAATTATCTACCAAATTTAAATCACCGCCTAATTTTATAACTTTGATTGCACAATTTTTACCCGTTCATACGATACATATTATTATAAGCTGCGTGTTGCAAGTTAATTGCATAGGAACCGAGGGGCATATCCCTTATTGAGTACACACGCATACGCACCCATCCACAAGCAAACTTGACTGCACAGGTTCCGATGGATGCAAAGCATCGGGAACAAAAAGGGATAATTGCTTTATAGGCTAATTACAGTCGTTCAGACATTTTGTACCTTGTTATTTGCTGGGAGTACAGGGGTGCGGCGAAGCCCCCGAAAGCGGCACAATTTTCAGATTGTTCTTGGCCTCTGCTAGTAACTTTGAGGCACATAAATACGGGCAAGAAAGAAGAAAGGGGTAAAGAGAGATAGAATGAGAAGAGAATGAAATGAAATGAAATGAGTGAAAAGAATGAAATGAGAAGAGAATGGAATGGAATGGAATGGAATGGAATGGAATGGAATGGAATGGAATGGAATGGAATGGAATGGAATGGAATGGAATGGAATGGAATGGAATGTGACGTAGTTCTGCTAACATCGAGATATCAAAATAGTTGATAATGTCGCACATTGTAGAAAATACGAACTAGAAGCGGGATTGGTGTCACGTTGAAAATTATTTGGCAGATATTGTTTTCAGTTGCTCATTTTCGCTGTTTTGTTTTGACTTTAAAATAGAATGAAGCCAACGTTCCTCACAGGAGTTTCAGAAATAAAATAAAAAACTATGAGAGGTGTGCGTATTTCTATTATGATATCTCTATTCTGAAAGAACTGAATGAATGTCTCATGAAACACGAATTACCTAATTTTGATTTCTTACTATATTGTTAGTTTCTCTATATCAAAAGCGGTTCCAAATTCAAAACGAAAGGCAATCCGGACATTGAAGGGTGAAATTGGCCGCTGTTTATGAATACATTTTAAACGATTTTGTTTTGACAGTTTTAAGTTCAACATCTAAGGGAAATTTGCTTCTTTTATCCATTAACATGAAAATAGCTATAGATCTAAGTAGTTAAATAATATAGTTTCTGCATCTCCATGGCTACACCTTACAGTTTGGCCGAGATGTGTCTACAGACGCAATATATCGAGATGTATTACAAATATATTACAAATATATATTACAATAGTCCTATTCATATATTATATGATGTACCGAAGCATATGTATATCATTGTAATCTTTTTGTGTACTTATTGTATTATGATTATTATGATAATCTTGTTTTAAGGGGGTTGTTGATGTGTTACTTCCTCTCACATGGACAATTTACAACTATCAAGTTAAGTTACCACATTTACTGTATAAAATGTCATTGTCACATGCCAGGCTGGGAAATGTTGAGTGGTAATACATATGGCATTAGAAATCCTTGTGTAGTTTGAAAAATACAGTGTACAGACTTTTATTTCGTCTGTAGGCAAGGAATAATCTGAATAACATTCTCTGAAGGAAGGGCAACTGACCCTTGCCTATGTTTTCATAATTTTGCAGAATGTATCCTTATGCGTATTTATATCAAAACCGATATAATAATACAAAAAGTTTCATCAATAAACACTGAACATTAAAGGATAGTAACATTATTTTTTTTCCCACACGATTAGCAGCAGCATTATCAGTTCATACTTTCAACTGAAAAGCTGTCACCTGTATATTTGAAAGCCCCAGTATAGGTAGAAGAGAAATTATGAATGAAATATATTAATGGTTACATCAAACATACTGTACTTAGCAATTAATACATTAATCGATCAAATATTCACTTATAGTGCAGTCTTCTTACCTCAATTTAATTTAATTATAGAATACCACATGAACCAGGTGGAGCATTATACTCTGTCAAGGTAACTATAAGGCTAAAACAGCAAGACATTTATGGTAGTCTTTATGGGCCCCAAGCTATAGCATAACTGTAATTACTAGAAGTTTTCAAAAAGTACTTTCCTGGAGCTCATACATTCCAAATTGTTCTCAGACATTCGAAAAAACAGAACAAATGATCAAACGTCTGTATGACGTTAATTTAATCCAGAGTGGTTATAATTTTGTTTAAAGAATTTTGACCAAATCTGACCATATTTAAATATGCGGCATATTTGGGGCAATACAACAACAGCTGGACCCTAATGTAGTCAAAAAGAGCTTGTCAGCCTACCGTGAAATGTATAGTAAATAAAAATTATGAGCGAATCTTGTGCTGATATAAATATCTTCCCCTTCTAGCCCCCACAAAAAAATCCTTTCCCATTAGCTAGCTCTCCTGCAATTGAAAATTGGTGCAAATGGCAGATATAGAGATGAGTATCAAGGAACTTAATATGGTATATGAGTCGGGTAGGGTTTGAGCCAGAGTTGATGATTTCCATCCGCACTATCATTCCATGATGACTAATACCCGAGTCATACATACCCCTTGTTATAAGTCGCGTGCTGCCCAAGCAAAATAGAGTTAAGCTCCATTTACCCCACCATAACCCCCACCCCCTACATACATGCCAATCATGGTGCAGCACCTCCGGATCCCGTAGTGACCTATATACACCGATGTTCAGCACTAAGGGCAGATGGTTGGACAGATAGGGACATATTATTGCCTTATTACACCAACCTTTCGCATTGCGAGTAGAACCCCTGTGACAAATCTTGATAATTAGCTTTAGGGCATCCGTAGATAAGAATCAGAAGTCTCGACCAAATCTCTATTGACTTAAGTGTGTCGGTAACTTTTGGAGTTGCCGTTAAAGTTTCCATGTTTCAAACAAAAAAAAGATACGCTAGTGATTATAAAGAAAAACAGCAGTAACATGTTGATTATTTCACAAATTATGTATATTAATTAACAAGTTGACATAAATAACTCCTATTTACGTCACATTGTGCAGCAAAAGTTTGAGACAGTCTTGTCCGATCATTGGAAACATCTGATCTACCAATCCTACTACACTCAATGTATATATCTTAGCTTCATCGACTTGACACAAGTTGGATTAAAAAGACGACCGCCGCACTTGTGACTGATATCATTTTTCGGTCCATAAACGTTCCGTTAATTGGCGTTTAAGCGCACAAGGATATGTGATCGTTACGGATTTTCCCCAATTACTGAGACGTTAACCAAAAAGGTATTTTAGGCCACTTTTTTGTGCTATTCTTTTGGTGGCCTAATACCATGTTCGTAGACTTCGAAAGGTCTCATATCAAATGTATACGATATCTCTTGGACATACTCACATCTTCAATCGTGCGAGTGTGTTTTCTAATGGAGCGGGATTTCTTAGTTTGTAAAAATATCTTTAAATCGAGATTTTTGGGTGTAAAATTGTGTCATTGGCTTCAGCGTTACAGCGCTCATACTCAAATATAATGATATGCCGAGATGATCAAAATGTGAGAGGTGTTCGTCGACTTCGAAAGGTGTCATACATGTACACGATATCTCTCGGATATACTCACATCTTCAATAGTGCGAGTGTGTTTTCTAATGGAGCGGGATTTCTTAGTTTGTAAAAATATCTCTAAATCGAGATTTTTGGGTGTAAAACTGTGTCATTGGCTTCAGCGTAACAGCGTTCTTATTCAAATATAATGATATGCCGAGATGTTATAAAATGTTAGAGGTCACGGGGTCAGATATCCTACTGGTATAGTGATGATTAAAGTGCTCAATCTTTACCAGAAACATACTGCATATGAAAAAGTGACAGCAACATTGAGGAATACTTTGCTGCGGAAAATAAATATTTAGAGAGATCTAAGCCAACCATTGTGATTATCTAATGTCTCTTATATAATCAACTATATTTGATATTGCAGAATCTTGTCTACTAAGTGGCAGATCAGAGAGCTCCTATCAGCTCCTTTCAGTGCATGGTGGTTAAATATATACAATACACAGGGCCATAACTATTAGGAGCGCTGGGCGCACGTGGCTAGTACATTCAACCCTAGACCCCAATTTGTTTTTTCTTATATGGTTTATAAATAATAACACAATATCAGTTAGATTGTATGAGGGAGATTATATAATGTGAGCTGACATTAACCCTACAAATTGATGTATATTTACATATAAACGACTCTTGCGAAGCTGACCAATGTCGTGTGGAAGAGTCTGGCCATATCAACATGATTAACAGGCTAAGAGAGCAGTGTACAAGATTTCATTCATACGAAGACAGTTGTAGGAACATGAACATCATAGGAATAATGTTAAGGTGATCGTGGTGGTATATTTTGGCTTCGTTGTTTAACCTTTATTAATTTAAACATATAACCTTATCCGGACAATATCCATATTCTGTACGCTCTACCAGACGCTTCAAATAGTGATTCATACACTAGGCACATACACTGAAACTTTGGCTCTCAGAATAGTCAGATTTTTTGACTTACTGTTGACTTGGCATCGAAAAACATGGCATCGAAGAAGGCAGCAAAAGATCTGGCCGAAAAATTACCTCATCTTATAAAGCTTAGGCCAACCGCCGACTTCATGCCTCCAATGTTACGTAACATAGCCTATTCAGACCGTCCTACATGCTACACCGGAGTCACATATACGAGAGCTTCACGATTCAATGGACAAAGCATTCCAGAAAGTCAATGACAAAGTAGACGCTATACGTTCTAACCAGCAAGAATTGAAGGAAAGATTAACTTCCTTGGAACAAACGCACTAGAGCAAAGTACAAGCTATTTGAGCTCTACAGTCGATGATCTCAATGAGAAAAACCAAAATGGATGCCGAAAGCAGGCAAACTGAGGAAAGATTAGGATGCATTCCTTACTGAACATAAAGCGTTCCAAAAGCGAAACGAGGACAACCTGAAGTCAATCTCAGAAGCCCAACTAAAGGTAGAGCGTTATTCAAGAAGCTACAACTTAAGAGTTGGTGGAATACCGGAAAAACAAGATGAAGATCCAATCAGTGAACTCAAACAGCAAATAATACAGCATGAATGGTGTAACTCTTGAATTTGCTCACCGTATAGGGAAACATCAAAGCGGAAAACATCGTCATATTATATCTACATTCTTATTTCGTCCTCAACAACAACTTATTATTGCAAAAGCCCGACGTGCTCTTCTTATAACAGAAGATCTAACACCCGATGACTTCAGAACAAAAGACAAAACTCCACCCCGTGATGGATGATGCGTTTCGTGACAGGAAGCGTCAACGATTCAGCCAGTTATTTATTAACGGAGTCCTGTACGTCTAGCCCAACCCAACAACCGAAAGAAAATAAGCCCACAGAATACTGAGTCTCTTTTTTGTTTTATCTCTGAGAGCCTACACCTTGGTAAGACACTTTTGTAATTCAAAGCGCAAGTACCTTCTATACTCACTGACTTTTATTGTAATGTATTGTAATGTATTATTGGAATATTTCATAAAATTTGCTATTTTGTACTATCGCATACATTTAAAACACTGTACGATTCCCTCATTTAATTCAAAGCTGTCTTACTGCAACATAAGTTGGGGAAACACATGTCCATCTTACCTTAATCGCCTGTTTACTCTCCAGAAGAAAGCATTAGACTGGTTACAATTTCGAGTTATTCTAACTTAAAAATCTTAATATCTTCGACACATACAAACTCCAAGTAGCTATATTTATGTTAATAAGTATGTTAAGGGACTTTTGCCTTTTAACTTTGATGATTACTTTCTTTTTAATTGTGACATTTCTAACTACAAAACACACTTTTGTCAAAACTTCTGTACATATTGGATCACTTCCGAGAGGACTCATCTACTTTTTATCAATTTTGGAGTTACAATATGGAATAGTTTGGACAACACAATAAAAACATCCACAAGTATCCATTGCTTCAAACAAAAAATTAAATTCATTTTAATTAACAATTATCATCAGTAAGCATTGATTCTCTCATTCTTGTTTTCTATATGTTCTTTGTTATTTTATCTTTCTTCTTTTCTCCTACTTATCCTTTGTACTCTATCGTTTATTGTTTTTGTAAAGGAGGAATGCTCGTAAAAGCTCTGCTTCTTCAGTCCTCCTTCACCTCCTGGTAATGTAATGTTTCACCATTTTATTTATATTATGTGGAAATAAAATCAAACTCAAACTCTATGCTGTAAAGTTGCATGTGTCGCATGTATGTTGGGGACACTTGAAGATCAGGCAAAATAAACATACAAAGGAGAAAATGAGGTTTTATCCCATGATACAAATGAGATTGGCTTGTTGATATAATGTTCACTTCACCGTGTATCACACCTATGGGATATGACAGTGTACGTAACAAACAAAATAACAGAAGAAGCAAGATGAAGCGAATTGAAGGAAATCTACAACAAGACCCCAAAAATGCAACAACAAAGAATATTAAATTGCTTAGAATATATTCGATTGTCCGCAATTACATTTGGCTGAGTGTTTAAAATCATTTTTGCGTAACTGAAATGCCATAATATTATTTCTTTCCCTAAATATGTATTAACGTAACCAGTGTAATGTTCTTAACAAACGCGATGTTAAGCATTTCCATCACCTTCCACAAAAACAGTACAATAGAGTTTGTTGAAATATCAGAATCGGGCAACAGCAACTCCCAATCCAATTCATGTTACTGCATCGTATTCAATACAATCTAACATAACGAGTGTTACAAGTATCCTATGTAGTTTTGGTTTTAAAAGGTGACTGAGATCTACAGGGTTTGATATATATCAGATGCCATTAATGAAACGGCATAACAATGCTGTGGTGTATTGCGTTTATCCCCCATTTCATATCGCAGGGACAGAAATGTTTTACAATATCCTTACCATAGAACAATAAATGAAAGAAACAAAAACAAAGAAAAGTGGCAAGAGTAATTCATGACAAGTACATTAACGTTCACCAAACAGTAAACAATGCTCTATCAACTGTTCTAATTTAACTGCACAGGAGAGATATCACGAACTTAACATCATTAACTTAACCACATGAAGAGAAATAAAGGTTACCCGAAAGAAACAAAGATAAAAAAATGAAAGTATATCCATGAGTTCAAAATATTACTGATGATGTACTATTTGAATAATATATAAAATAAAAAAGGTAACTGAATTCAAATTAATCCATCCTAAGCAATTGATTACCAAAAGGACCTAAACACCTCCATATCTAGTATTGTTCCGCTAGTATTAAGTAAGGCTCACACGACTTGTGAGGTTAGATAACGAAAGTAAAAAGATGAGTAGTATTGCGCATTTAAACATATAACAATGCTCTAACCGATGAACTCAATCAGTAAAAAGTGAGGTCGTCATCAAACTATTTATCAGTTGTAAGGAGGGAATAGATGCCAGTAACTCGTCATACTGCTTAACTACTGCAGCAGGTGGGGTATATTGTGACGCTGCACAAGGACCGGACGCCAGTGGTTTGATAGGATCGTCAAGCTAACTGACGCGGTTTCGGTGGGGCGTGGAGTTGTTGTATTGCTATGGTTTCGGTTTTTATTTTGATCTGTTTGTGGATGGGTTTTTGGTTCCAATGAGCGTGTTTTTTGGAACGTAACATGATAGTAAAATAGCTGTTGACCTAGTGCGAGTTTCCGTATGTCTTTAAACGTAATGATTCATGATTGAAGCAACAAATGAAAGAACATTTCAGACAATAAAATAATCATATGCTGGTACATCCATGATGACGAAAGGCCTGGCGTATCCCAGCGCAATCATGCCGTACCTCAACACGACCCCAAATGTTTATCATGTTTTGGAACTACTGCTTCGTCTTTAAAAAAATCATGGATTGACTATCACGTATGACTATCTTCCTATGGTACTTGGAAGCCAATACCAGAAATTAATTAATCATCCACGCTTTCCATATCATCTGATTTAACAAGCCGCATATCACTATAATACAATAAAGATGATGTAATGAATTACGAAGGCAAATTTGCGTAAGGCGGCACACGAGACACGCAATATGAATCCTTATCTCCCGAACTTTAGGGTACCTGGGAGCCAATAACGACAGCGTTTAGTCAGTAATCTATGTCATATTTATTGATCTGAATATACAGGGCGAACATCGACCTCTATTCTGAGCTTAACTGATTTATTTGACCCATACTTACAAGAGTTCATGAAACTTTTTTTTTTCAAAAATGAAACCACTTTACAGATTTGAGTGTATGCTTTTGATATTGCCAAGTAAGTCTATAACATTTTCTGAAATGTTTAGATTACAGCAACACATAGTAATCTGAAGTATGAAACACACTTGAATAACTGTCTGCAAAACGTAATGTCTGAACGTATGCAAAAAGTGTATTCATCATGTTGATTTAAAGATAAGATAAAAATGTTATTGCCTTACCTCTCCTTAATAAAAGTATATTTTCTTAGTGATAACTTTGATTAACAATGTCACAAACAGTATTAAAACGATTGTTGGGAACAAAGGACAGTATAATTTTATCATTTATGGTTTCATGACTTGTCTGATAACTCTAAATGAAATATGTTATGTGATGTTTACGTCATTTCCAAGATACATCTTAAACGCTATATAAGACGAATATTATGCGTCGCATCTCTTTGATTCAGCTTCAAATAAAACAAAACATATCAAAACGGATACTACGGTACGTCACCTTCGCTCTTCATTGTAAGTAAAATAAGCAGGTAAGTGAACAAGTGAAATTTATATACATCATTGTCATTTTTTACACAATTTCTTGTCCGCTAAAGTTCAATACCTTCGCTAAGCATATTCTATACACAATGCGTATTTCTGTATAAGGACAATGTATGATAGGTCTTTATTAGAAGACCTTGCAAATTTTATACCTGCTGAAGAGATGCACGAAAGATATACGTGACTAAATATTTGTGTCGAAAGGAACCAAAACCAATAATCACATTAATATATAATATTATAATATCATACATATATACAAAAGTAGTAGCATGAACCACTCACCAAATTCTTGTTCACGTAGCAAATTTTTCTCTTCCCAGCAACACCGTAAGCTGAAACCTAAATTAAAATCGTTATTTGAACCTGTAAATTGAAGCTTGTTCTAAGTTAATGCTTTCATCGGTACGTAGGTTTCGTTGTCGCTGTTAGCATTCATATCATAAGCAGGTGTGGTAAGCAGACATGTAACTCTTTAGTTGCCTTCCCTCTTTCCTTGTTCAAGCGAAACTAATGATTTGTTAATGAACAACCTTTTGTTGATAGCCCTTCATTTGTGCTTTTTCATTTTTATATTAAACATATTAAATATTTTGACAAGGAAGTAATTAAACGATGTTCTGACATATATTAGAATGCCATGGTCTCTACTTTGCTGAAAGTCAATCATCTATAGTCATATCTAAAGAACATGTATGTATCTGACTGGGAGTTACTCATTAACATACTACAGTGCAGTACAAACACTTCTGTTGTCATAGTATGTTTTGTTGTGATTTTATGAGTTGCTTGGCTTACCTTTTCGTATGACAAACGAAGATCTTTCATTTTTGGTCGAAGTTCGTTATCTACATTCAGATATTTCAAAAGCTCATCATTTCTGTAATGTAACGTGAATTTTAAGAAGATGGTTACGAAATATTCCAAAGCGAGTGTTCAAGCCGTAATGAGCTGTAAATTTTATTTCATATGTGATTAAATTAACATCAAGTCTTTGTAACTCTCCGGCAAGTTGGCTGGTCCTTCAAACACCAAGATCCCGTATCCATTGACTTCTTTGGGGTTGCTAATAAAAGGTGAACATCCTGTTAAACAGAATTACTACTTCAGAATACTTTCCTTTTTCCAATAAACATTCTTTTTCAAGGAGTTATGATGTTTCGGTAGACACATTGTTGTGTGACGTTACGTAATTCCGACTACCTGTTCTTGTTTCCACTTAATCATTCCTTGTAAATACAGCGTAATTGTGGTTCAGATAACTTACCCGCATATATGTAGCGCAAATATATACATTGTTCTGGTACTGGGGATACATTGAAGAAGTCAATCGGAAGACTATGGTAATCAATACAGAGGTGCACTCATCACATTTTCAAGTGATTTACTCATGAACCATAACAAGGCCAAAATGGTTTTCATAAAAACAAAACAAGTTGAAGTTAATTTATGTCATTTTAAGAGGTAAAAAGTTTCTTCAGGGTTTTGAAATGGAACCTTGTCCCAAACCAAGGACACAACGTGTATTGTCTCACAGTTTGAAAGATTTTCAATGCTGTGCCCTCTCAAGGTAAGAATAATATATATTACGGTTAGGTGTTTATCTAAGATAAATATGGAAGGCTTTACCTAACATTATCTAATGCTCTACCTAGTGTGGCAGAAAACTGCGTGGCATGGCAAACCTGATATGGTACTTAACATAGCGTTTGATTAACGACATTCTACCTGAATTATACCACGACGTATAACACAACTTAACGAGACAGCACAGCGTAACGTAACACAAAACCATAGAGTAATGTTTCAATGCAGAATACAAGGGTGTGTGAGGAATATCCTGACAAACGGAGTAGTTGCATATTAGTACGGAATTATATTCAAAGACTATTTTGTGGATTTTGAATTTACGCTTAACCTTCTTAAAAACACATATTTATTGCTCCAATGTTGCTGTTCTGCACTCCATGAATAAAGTACCGCCATCGCTTACCACTCGAGAGTATCTTCCACTGCACAATCGCCACACACCAGACATCACTGTACTTGTCGTACTCCTTACGTGAGACAGATTCAGGGGGTAAGTCCTCGTCAGACATCTGAATATTCAGAACTAAATATTAACAATTCGTGTTTAATTCAAATGCTGTACAGTTATAACGATCGAAAGTGAAACAAAGTAGATGAATGATTAACTTACCGATGATCTCTTTTCACTGACCACGTTGGTAACGTCTTTGGACAGACAAAAATCATACAGTTTACAATAGCCGCTACTATGTAGTAGAATCTTCTTTGTTGAAAACCCTGGATGTAGGAACTTACAACGAAGAAATACAGAGTTAAGTAAATGTAAAGTGGAGAAAATTACGCATAAATATAGATAGTTACTTGTATTTTGTATTTTCAAAAAAGACATTTTTTAATAATGTGTATTTATTTGTTGAAAGATATTTAAGTTTGTTCAGGAACTGTGAAGGATAAATAAACGGATGACTAGAACTTGTGAGCTCGTGAACACAAGACTAGTGTTTTGGTTTGTTAAGTGCCAGTTAAGTGATACAACACAGATATGTAGCCAGGGTTTTATACACAATATCATGCATGATCGATATAGCTTTACGCAGCATGATATAAAACAAAATATGTTTTTTGTTGGTGCTTGAAGGAATAATTCTGTCGTTATTGACATTGCAAAAGTAACCTGGAACTTTTGAAATAATATAATATAATGTGACTAGGAAAAAATTTGGCTTATGGTGGTTTTTCCTCTATAAAGATAGCCGGCCACGTGCCAGTAGCAAAGCAATTAACACGGCGTATTACCTGTGATCACAATTCACAAACATAACAGGAATGAGATTTTAATTTTGCCTAACAGCAGAACGTTTGAATGAAGATTTCATGAATATGTTTTAGCAGCATTACATTATTTTGGGATAGTTTTATATATTAGCCATTAATTTAATGAACATGCGGCTAAATATGACTGTTCTAACAAAACACATTTTGAAGTGTTGTAAGTTTCCTGCAGTACAAGGGGAAACTACTTCCTGCTAGCATTCCAACAAGAATACATGATCTTCGAACTTTATGAAGTTTGAAATTGTTTGTAGCATCAACACATTATGGGTGACCTTATTTATGAATATGCAAATGAGAACGAAAATTTCATTACCAAATATGCATTTTGATGGATCATTTATTTCAAGTACGTTGACAGCATAGCGAACATTTAAATCGATCACATTTGAAGGAAAAATTACCAACAAGAATATAAAAGAAAGCCATTGCAGATCACTGATTGTATCCATATCCTAAAGTAAGCGTCTTACTTCCAACATCAGTCACCTCCGAGCTACTATAGTTGGAGTGTTAAACAATATTTGTAATGCGATCGTTCCCGTGGAATGTTTAAGTATGAAAGATAATCAAAAAGGGGGACATGAGCCCTTGCGTGTCAACTTTATCAGTACCATCTATAGACATTGGATTAATAATGCAGCTAACGATGTTTAGTTCATTATCGTGAAACAAACAACATTGCAGTCGGGAGGAAATATACTACCCATATTGTTTTTCGAATCTTAGGAAGAGATATACGCCAACTTTGAAATGAAGGATTTAACTTCTTCGATATTCGACAGGTCAAAGTACGAATTCGATAAATATTCGAGATATGGTAAAACAAAATACACTAGTTTTGAAGGACATACGTACGCGTCAGGGTGATTTTCCAACATTCATGTTAAAAGAGCAATACGAACTCCAGAAATAACCTACATAGCATATAACTTTATATGAAGAAGCGATCTAGTTTCACGCATGATCGAGTTACCAACGTTATCACCAAACAAACTACATAAACCAAAGCAACAACGAAGATATATCATTGACTAACCTACGTAAATTATTGAACAGCCCCAACCACTGAAGTATTATTTAGCAAGTATTATAATAAGAAATCCACATTTACGATTGAGCAATATACATATGAGTCTATGCAACGTACCCCGTAGGAGTGTATCAGTTCCATACCATCTAGAATGCTGCTTATGCACCTGGTAACATCAGACGTTGTCATAGCTGCATAAGAAGGTGTCTGTAGGCGAGCATCAAGAGTGGCGCAAAAGACGTGTTTGTGAAGCAAGTACAGCTTATCTGTGGAATGTTGATTTTTAAACTTATAGAAATGTTGTGAAGGATTGAGACTATTATTCAAACTAATGTTTGTACTTCATAGAACCTTTGATGTTCACTGCATAATATAAGTACACTCGGAAAGAACGTAAAAGCCAAGCTGACGAAATCAATTAATGCTTTGGCAATATCTGTATACATACCGTTCTCGACGCAAATACCAAGTACCTGCACAAGTCCACCACTAGACGGTAAATCAAGTACCCGTCTGACGTATTCGTACCAGTTAATACTTTCTCGTTGTAAAAAGTCATCTATGTTCGACAAAAAAAGGAATAAATTTAGAAGTTAGTAGATAATAACAATAAATGATTGTAAAAAAACAATGACATACTTTGGATGAAACCCAGATCCAATCACCATAAATGAACCAGCTATGTAGTTTGCAAAATAATACATTCAACTTGATCTATTCATGACAAACAATTAATGGTACTGATTTATATTTAATTACAGTTCATATCTAACAGCAGTTTCAATGATTTTATTTCAAATTACAGTGTCGCGATGTTACGAAAGAGGCTAATATTAGGCATTTGGAAGAATTATTGCTATGTGATAACAAAACTTAGTTTTGAAAGTTTCATCTTTGCCTTAGTATTATTTGTTTTTACACAAACATAGTTTTGTGAAATTTGTACTCCGTAACATTGACATAATCACACAAGAAAGACATTTTCTAATCTTTACAGTAAGTTACTAACCTACATTACTATGTTCCTTATATATAGTTTCCTCATGTACATCTTCTCTCATTTTAACATGACGTCATGAAGGTATACCAAT